>JAWPHD010015133.1:0-57063 GCA_037043455.1 Cyrtodaria siliqua | reverse complement strand
CCTTTATAGTGTTGTAGATTGGATAAGCTTTTGATGTAAAAAAAAAAAAAAAAAAAATAAAAATAAAAAATACCTACCTACCTACCTACCCACCCTCAAAATTCTGGGTAGGAGCACAGCAAACAATTTTTTTTTATTGATGGCCTCAGATGAACAATGAAAGCACTATCATATTAACGAGGCAAAATATAGCATTTCTAACTAAATCAAGGGCCATAACTCTGCTGTTATTGGTCCGATCTGGCTGGTTTTTGAACTTGTGCAAGCTTTCATTGATATTAACAATCTGGCAAAGTTTGGTAAAAATCGGATAGAAATGAAGGCCTTTGGCCAGTAGAGCTAAAATCATCAGCTCCAAAAAGTAGGTCAAGGTCATACATGAAATCCAGGCATCCAAAAAAAAGATGCACTACTGAAGACACAACTATGTCAAAATAGAATATGTTTTCTTCCAAAGATTAAGCTATAAATTAGGTTTAAAACATCTAGTGTATAATTCTAGTTCATAAGAAATTGATGTAAATGTAACAATTAAAGTTATTTGCCCTTTGCTTGGATGGTAAAGGTCACATCCACATTTGCTTTGTCACGTTGCAATGTATCACCCAAGATACAACTATAAGCAAAGTTTGAAAGGTCTAGTGCATACAGTTTGTAAAAAGGTGACCTAAACGCAAAAGTTGAACCTAAAAATTAGTAAGTTATCTGCCCTATGCTTGGAGGTCAAGGTCACTTCCACATTTGCTTTGTCACGATGCCATGTACCACCCAAGATACAACTTTAAGCAAAGTTTGAAAGGTCTAGTGCATACAGTTTGTGAAAAAGTGACTTAAACGCAAAAGTTGAACCTAAAAATTAGTAAGTTATCTGCCCTTTGCTTGGAGGTTGAAGGTCACTTCCACATTTGCTTTGTCACGTTGCCATGTACCACCCAAGATACAACTATAAGCAAAGTTTAAAAGGTCAAGTGCATACAGTTTGTGAAAAAGTGACCTAAACGCAAAAGTTGAACCTAAAAATTACTAAGTTATCTGCCCTTTGCTTGGAGGGTCAAGGTCACTTCCACATTTGCTTTGTCACGTTGCCATGTACCACCCACGATACAACTATAAGCAAAGTTTGAAAGGTCTAGTGCATACAGTTCGTGAAAAAGTGACCTAAATGCAAAAGTTGAACCTAAAAATTAGTAAGTTATCTGCCCTTTGCTTGGAGGGTCAAGGTCACTTCCTCATTTGCTTTATAACGTTGCGATGTACAACCCATGATACAACTATAGGCAAAGTTTGAAAGGTCTAGTGCATACAGTTTGTGAGAAAATGACCTAAACCCAAAACTTGAATGTTGACGCCGCCGCCGCCACCGCCTTCACCGCTGCCGGAAAAGCAACACCTATGTCTGTTTTTTTCTTCGAAAAGACGAGACAAAAACTTGAATGTAAAACTTCAATATAAACAAACAAAATGCCAAAGGTTGGTCAAGTTAATTCATACTGACCAACTTTTCATTGGAACATATCGCTGTCATGTACATGTAGTTGTAAAGTTTGAAAGCTCTAAGGCATCTGGTGTTGGAGAAATGGACTTAACAAAAAACTTTGATGTAAAAACTTGAATGAACTTCTTTGATGTAAATTAACAAAGAGTAAAAACGTAGGTCAAGGTCATTTATATTAACCTGATTCGGGTAGGAACATATTGCTGCCATATAGATGTAAGTGCGTATGAAGTTTGAAAACTGTACGGCTTTTGGTATCAGAGAAATTGATTTAATAAAAAACTTGAATGAAAAAACGGGATGTAGGATGTACGGACGTCGGATGTGACGTACATCTGGACGGACAAGGGTAATACTATATGCCCGCACCACTTTCGCAGCGGGGCATAAAAATATGACTCCAGTGACATTTGAACCAATGACCCCTGGGGTTTCCAGTGTACATTACCAAATATCAAACTGCGGTGTTACTGGTTCAATCTGGCTGGTTTTCAAACTCGTCCGAGCTATCATTAATATCAACAATCTGGCCAAGTTTGGGAAAGATCGAATACAAAATGAAGGCGCTAGAGTGTTCATAAGGCTGAAAATGGCATTTTCCATTAATTCAAAATGTCAGAGCTTTCATTGATATTAACAATCTGTTAAAGTTTGGTAAAGATCGGATGAAAAATGAAGGCCATATAATATAGCATTTTTAACTAAATCAAGGGCCATAACTCCGCTGTTACTGGTTCGATCTGGCTGGTTTTCGAACTTGTCTGAGTTTTTACCAATATTAATCTGGTAAAGTTTGGTAAAGATTGGATGAAAATGAATGCCATATCATCTTAACGAGGCAAAATATAGCATTTTTAACTAAATCAAGGGCCATAACTCCGCTATTACCGGGCCGATCTGGCTGGTTTTCGAACTTGTCCAAGCTTTCATTGATACTAACAATCTGGCAAAGGTTGGTAAAGCTCGGATGAAAAATGAAAGCCCTATCGTCTTAAAGAGACAAAAGTTAACTACGGACGGACGACGTACAACTCGGCAACCCATAAGGCCAGTACAGCTAAAAATAATTCTAAAATGATTTAGTGGACTGTTATAAAACTTTTTCTCAAAACTGTGTACGAAAATACCACACAACCTGCTTAACTTTATTGATAAAACTATGTTTGAGAATTAATCCGATAACAACCTTTAACGCTTTTTACAATTAATTTAAGTGAAAAATCATATTAGATATAATTACAGTTTATACTGCATGGGGTCTCTTTTCGCTGGATTAGAATGAATAAATGGTGTTTTACAGCATGTTCACACATAATAGGTAATTGTGTGCAAAAACTGATGAAAATTAACAAAATAAAATAGTAAGTTATTAAAAATTAATGTAGACATATATTGTTAAAACTATTTAAAAACAAGAGGTCAATGACCTTGAAGCTCTACTGATAGGTTTTGATAGCTAGATCATGTTTAATGTCGAATCAAAATAAAGTTCAATAAATACCAACATCATGTCATGCTGACCATTTTAGAGAAAGTCCAATATCAATATAACTTATAGTTTTTAAGAAGGAGTCGCTACAAACTTTTTAAAGATCTATTATTAGAAGTGGTGGCCATCTTGAATTTCCAGCCGACCTGAAATTTTGCTAGGATCAACTAGACACCAAGAGCAACATTCCTGTGAAGTTTTATGAACATCTGTTAAGTAGTTTCAGAGGAGTAGTCGTTACAAGTTTTTACTATATAACTCTGTGTAAACAAAGATGGCCACTGGCGGCCATGTTTATTGTCAAATCAAAATAATTTTGACAAGGATCAACATCATGTCATGCTGATCATTTTAGAAAAAGTCCCATATCAATATCACTTAAGCCAAATAAAATTATACCTGAGTTTACTGTAACCCGACCGACCCTCTGAAAACACCCCCAACTCCTTTTTCTCCTTTTTATTTTATTGAATTTTTTTTTTAAAAAAAATTGAAAAACTAATAATGTTCATGAGATCACGGTGCAATTTTCAATTTCGCTGTGCGGTTTTGAAAGCGAATGTATGAATTTCACGGTATACTGTGCACAGGACTGGTATAAAACAGTCAAGATGGCGTCTCCCAGTGCTGTTTTGGCTGTACAGTTTCAAAAATGTCAGCACATGGAAGCGCTGTTATGGCGTGCACTCTCCATAAAGAATTGATTGTTTTATTGTTTGACAAGTACCACAGACAGGTCGGTAAATGCCCAGAGTTCCATGCCACCTGTCGTAAGTTTGTTTCTAAAATAGTAATATTAATGTGCATATGTTTACTTGCTTCTCAGCACTAAGCATTGGCATCGACTACTGCATTATAACTTCTTGAAGAAGTATGCCGTTCCATAATAATTTTCTGAACTCAACCTCAATATAGGCTCATAATAACTAACATGAGAAATTTATAAATATTTATTACTTTCTGATGTTAGAGAAGTAATATACATTGTCAACACTTTTACAAAACTATTCAAATGGTCAATTAACTTTTGACATTATAACTTTGAATATTTTTTCAGCTGTCTGGGAGGCAAGAACTGCTCTTGGTTACATGTATGTCAACCGCAGAATTTGAGTACACCTGTGGGTCCCCCATCCTTCAAAACGATTTTCAACAAGGGCCATTATCATCTCATGCTGATCATTTTAGAAAAGATCCCATATCAATATCACTTATAGTTTTCAAGAAGTGGTCGCTACAAACTTGTTTTTAACAATCTGTTTTTAGCTTTGGTGGCCATCTTGGATTTCACATCAACATGAATTTTTGCTAGGATCAACTAGACTTCATGGGCAACATTGCTGTAAAGTGTCATGAAAATCCATCCAGTAGTTTCAGAGGAGTAGTCGCTACAAGTTTACAGCCGCACCACGGCATAAGCTCTGCTGATTTTTGAACAGTAGAGCTAATAAGGTGTGATATGGTAAAAGTATTAACTTTGTAAAGTTAGAACAACAAATGCCCGTCAATGGGCGTGTAAACAAGTAAAATATATCACAATGAAATATACAGTCTGATTCCTTTTAAGAAATCTAAAACAAGACTGAAATCAATTTTATCAAATAAGTCTTTCAAACTATTAACTTCATAGTATCCTTGTCACATAGGATCAAAGTCTACAAAATCTATTTAAACATGATATGTTTGACCGTTAATGATACAAAACAGGGTATACATTCTGACAAATGCTCACCTTGTAATAACTATGATCGAGTATAACGTGTATGCCATATTTTGCATCAAGCTAATACAACTTTCTCCTGATGAATGGCTCTACTAGGAGCCACTCGAGTCTCGCCAAGTAACAGTTTTATTGCATGAAGTTTATTGTTCAAGGACAAATCCCAAGCGGATTACAAGAGTTACGAATGTTAATACAACATTGCATTAGAAAATACTACTCTAACAAATTGTAAATAAGTATAAAAGGACATCAGTTATGTCTTAAAGGGTTTCAGTGTATATAGATAACTTTTTATTAAATATGTTCATACTATTTTAGCGGACATTCTGAATTACCGCACAGACACATCCACTGAAAGCACTAAATAAGATGTCTGCTAAATAAACGTTTCTTACAGTCAGGGTTCGACACTAACTTTTTTAAACGGGTAGTCCGCAGGACTAGTGACTTTAAAAATCTAATAGTCCTTCTGAGAACTAGATGGTCCTTCCAAAAAACGGTGTATTTAGCAACAAAAAAAACAGGTGTATAACAGGAGAAAAACTTCAAAGTGAACAGTGCCAAAAACCCTTTTCGTCTTGAAGATACCACCAACTGAAATCGTAAAACTTATTTTTTTTTGGCTTCTCCCCAGGCACTTTCATCAGATTTAGATGCATTTTCAACCCTAACCAACTTGACAAATGTTGATCGAATGCAATATTATTCTGGTCTTCGTTTCATTTTTATTGAAAAATACTAATTTTTTGACAATTACCCCAAACTTATTTTTCAGTCATACCCGCATTGAGTAACAAAACACAAAATCAGTACCTTATGCCAGGGAGTAAGTATACAGGAAGGAGAAACTGGTTCATAAACGCTCTAGTTATCGATTTATGCTGTCGCGTTTGAACGCCGCCATTTACTATTTTATCGATACAGGTAAATCGATCATAAGCGCGTTAAATTTGAAAAGTTAAAATTTCAGCCAACCTCGCAAATTGGGCAGTTTTTACAGCCTCTTTTTTACGGCTTTCTGTTATAATCAACATCACGAAATTACCTACTTGACATTACTTTTGTTATTATTAATGCCTAATATAACCCATACTTTGTATCTCGTTTGCAATACCTCCATACCATTTTTAATTTTAACGGGACCGTCTGGTAATGTGCTTTTATACATGCAAACAAATACACGCTCTATATCAGAGGACACAGTGTGAATAAATAATACTTATGTTTACATTTCGCACCTTTATTGAGTTTGTAAGTGTAATAAATTATAAAAATTTGCTGTTTTTCACACACACGCGAAACAACCGGAAGTAGTCATTTTCACGCAGTAGTGAAACACACACAATACAACATAAAACGGCAAAACGATCCGTTTCTCCTCCCTATATACTTACTCCCTGCTAATCCATTGACATAGATAAGTTATTGATGGCTTTGACTAATCGTAGGATTCAATACATTTCCGTTGATTTCTCTCGTCTATAAAGCAATCACAAACAAACTCGCTTTATACCAAACACATTTCTTTATTTCCTAATTAGCCGTCGACAAAACACACAATAGAAGTTTGCGCTTTTGCTTATTGACGACCGCCGCAAAGATTCTTTACAAACTCACTGTGCCGATGTCAATCATACAATAATAACCTCCTTTAAAATTTATTTATCGCTGGAGAAATCATTTTCAAAGTATCTCGTCTAATCATAACCCTGCCCTTGCGTAGTAGTTTGTAGTAC
Source organism: Cyrtodaria siliqua (assembly GCA_037043455.1). NCBI lineage: Eukaryota > Metazoa > Mollusca > Bivalvia > Adapedonta > Hiatellidae > Cyrtodaria > Cyrtodaria siliqua. The sequence goes on along the minus strand of JAWPHD010015133.1, from coordinate 50,620 downwards.
GATTTTTAATTATTCACCAAACTGAAAAATACGACGGCTTTGATTGGTTTACTTAAATAGAATGCGCACATGATCCCCACATGATCTAATCACGTGATCGTCTAACGAGCAAACATGTCGGTTATATTCACATCTCGCCTCAGGCACACCGATAATGATCGATAATTAGGCTATTGCCCTGATTAGATAAGAGACGGGTTGTTATTTAATGGTAATGGGGTTAAATAAGGTACTTGTGAAACACGCGCTGATCGTGTAATTTAGAGGATTTTGTTACCGGTAATTATGAAGTTAATCACATTTGAAATTGCCGAAAATCACCCGAAGATGACGGCGACTCAAATTTCGCCCCACATGGATAGAAAAGCGAAGTCAGCCAAATCATAGCGACGTTTTAAGCAACTTCGCCTGATCGAGTGACGCCGGCCCTATATTAGGAATGTGTATTTTACGGCCGTAACATCTATAATGGGGCTCGAAAAATTACTAGTCCGACGGACTAGCCAACTTTCACTTTAGGTAGTCCTCCTGAAAAACAGGTGGGCACAAGACTAGCGGACTAGCGTTAGTGTCGAACCCTGACAGTATAGATTGTGCATGTATATTGTGAATTCCATAGTTTCATTATCTCCAAATACAAGTTTACTTACTCGTCTTTAGTTTTGAATGCCTTGACAGGATAATGCAATGCAGGAGTAGTTCCCCGGTATTGTGTTTGAGACCAAGCTCATCAGTCAACTGGTTCCCGTTCATCAACAGCAGAACCTCAATATCTGACTTGAGCACTGCTACCTAGAATATAAACACACTCACGTATAAGAAAGACTTGTGTGTGTGCGTGTTTATATGCGTATAGTCGAATTACAATTATACTCACCTATGTTATTCTAATATGGCAGTAAACGATTCAGAAAATGTTAATAAATAATCCAAAAAGTCTGCATTACAAAAATGCAGGTTTTCATTGTTTCAAAGTAGAATCATGAAGTAAATATTGCATTAAACTAGAGGCTGTTTTTAGTGAAAACCGCACTGGAGAAAGGGCCAACAATCATTTCAACGGAACATGATGATATACACAACTAGGCTTAGTATTAATCATCGCTACCAAGTTTCGTTGAAATCCGGTCAGGGGTTCAGGAGAACCAACTCTGCCAAAAAGCAATCAACCTGAACATGACAAATATATGCTGAACTTATGGTACTGATCATCCCTGCCAGTTTCATTGAAATCCAGTTAGGGGTTCCTGAGAAAAAAGTTTGTGTATTGAACTCTTCAAAGGAACCATAACTCCGCCCAAAACTATTCAACCGCAACACAGTCATGATATGTGCAACTAAGCTTGGTATTTATCATCCCTGACAAGTTTTGTTGAAATCCGGTGATGAGTTCAGAAGAGACTAACCTGGACAAAGTTTGTGGATTTAAACCTTTAAAGGGTCATAACTCTACCAAAAATCATTCAACCAGATAATGGCGACAATATGCGTGACTAAGCTTGGTACTGATCATCATTGCGAAGTTTCACTGAAATTCAGCCAGAGTTCAGGAAAACTAGTCCGGACTAAGTTTCTGCATTAATACCTTTAAAGGGCCATAACTCTGCCAAAAATCATTCAATTGAAACATGGCGACAATGATCGCAACTATGCTTGGTACTGATCATCCCTGCCAAGTTTTGTTGAAATTCGGCAAAGGTTTCAGAAGAACTAGTCTGGACAAAGTGTGTGTATAAAAACATTTAAAGGCCATAACTCCCATCAAAAATCATTCAACCAGAACATGGCGATGATATGCTCAACTAGGCTTGGTACTGATCATCCCTTCAAATTTTCTTTGGAATCCGGCCAGGAGTTCAGGAGAACTAGTTCAGACAAAGTTTGTGACATACAGACGACAGACAGCACAAAAACAATGTCTCCCCTCCACAATGTGGGGCAGATATAATTAAACTGAAGAGGGTAGCCCAGTTAGTTATACTAATCTTCCCTGAAGCCCTCTCATCATTGAAAAGAACACTAGAGTACTATATGTGTAAAGCATGCTGTGCTAAGCATGCATATCAAAAAGTCACTAACTCGTCAAATAAAGGCAAAATTACACTACAAAAAATAAAAAGTTGTTTATCCAAACCCTATGCAAGTCTTCAGTTCATAAAATAATGCAAATGTGCTGATTAAAAATATAGGTTTATTCATGGGTACTTAAATTACCCGAGATTGAACATGCATAAAATGAATTATGAGTTGGTAACTCTTAATTTGACGTTCTAGTTTTGGGTTTTGGCTTGGCTGGTTAAAATTATTATATTGTGTCATAAATAGTTCAGATTTTCAAAATATGTGTTATATATATAACTCATTGTCAATAGGTTAAGAAACGGTAGACATCTGTTGTAAACTTTGCCTTCTGATGGCAGGATAGAGACTTTAATAAACATCAAACCGACTTGTTACTAACCATGTTGTTTTTGTCAAGATAGGCTGTGAGCTTCTCAAAGTTTGACCGACACAGTACAGGTTTCATACAACCTATATTGATGTACCATCCATTCCAGTGAGTTTCGTGATCATTTGCCAGTTGGTGCACTCCTTTCAGGTACCGATCCCAGCAATCAGGGAGGCCAACCTTCCATGATATATTCAAACAGCTGCCCCTGTTACAGTGGTTAAATAAATAGGATTAAATACTTTTAAAGGGACACACGGCAATCTTGTTTTTTTTAAAAACTCACGGCATCCCGTTCTAGGTTTTTCTACATGGCATGTATAACTTGTATTTGTTCAATCATTTAATACTAATCATTAGAATAGTTCAAAGCAAATTGTTTTACATATTAATATCTATAATTATAATATTGCACAAATAATATATTTAAATATTTTGTAGAATAATGAAGACAGTTAAAATCTCAAACTTTTATTTAATTATATGCAAGACGTTTTAAAGTCAAAATGATATTGGATTAATAAACTGAGGCGTTTATTTAATGCCTGATATACAACTCAAGATTGTCGTGTGTCCTTTTAAAGAAACGTGTGGTATTAGGTGTTTTCCTATATAGGTCTATGTAAAACATGCACCCTTAGGTTGGGCCAAATCTGACACCACAATCCCCATTTGAACAAACTTGGTAGAGGACCATAAGCTTATGGTACGTGCAAAACATCAGACCTCTAGCTCAAGATTGTAGGTTTAGAGAAGAAGATTTTAAAGTTTTTCCCAACGTGTTCCCGGGTCAGTCCAAATATGTAAGAATTAACACTTTCTCACATACAAGTCCAGCTCCCGGTGGGATTCGAACCCTCCGCTGTGAGAAACGAGAAGGTTTCAAAGGCTGCGTCTTTATACTCTAGACCATGAGGCACTCATCATGCCTTTATCCTCTGGATCATGAGGCACTCATCATGTCTTTATCCTCTGGACCATGAGGCACTCATCATGTCTTTATCCTCTAGACCATAAGGCACTCATCATGTCTATCCTCTAGACCATGAGGCACTCATCATGTCTTTATCCTCTGGACCATGAGGCACTCCTCATGTCTTTATCCTCTGGACCATGAGGCACTCACCATGTCTTTATCCTCTGGACCATGAGGCACTCATCATGTCTATCCTCTAGACCATGAGGCACTTGTCATGTCTTTATCCTCTGGACCATGAGGCACTCATCATGTCTTTATCCTCTGGACCATGAGGCACTCATCATGTCTTTATCCTCTATACCATGAGGCACTCATCATGTCTTTATCCTCTATACCATGAGGCACTCATCATGTCTTAATCCTCTAGACCATGAGGCACTCATCATGTCTTCATCATCTCTCTTTATGTCTTTATCCTCTAGACCATGAGGCACTCATCATGTCTTTATCCTCTAGACCATGAGGCACTCATCATGTCTTAATCCTCTAGACCATGAGGCACTCATCATGTCTTCATCATCTCTCTTTATGTCTTTATCCTCTAGACCATGAGGCACTCATCATGTCTTTATCCTCTAGACCATGAGGCACTCATCATGTCTTCATCCTCTCTCTTCATGTCTTTATCCTCTAGACCATGAGGCAATCATCATGTCTTTCTCCTCTAGACCATGAGGCACTCATCATGTTTATCCTCTAGACCATGAGGCACTTGTCATGTCTTTATCCTCTGGACCATGAGGCACTCATCATGTCTTTATCCTCTGGACCATGAGGCACTCATCATGTCTTTATCCTCTAGACCATGAGGCACTCATCATGTCTTCATCATCTAGACCATGAGGCACTCATCATGTCTTAATCCTGTAGACCATGAGGCACTCATCATGTCTTCATCCTCTCTCTTCATGTCTTTATCCTCTGGACCATGAAGCAATCATCATGTCGTTCTCCTCTAGACCATGAGGCACTCATCATGTCTTCATCATCTAGACCATGAGGCACTCTTCATGTCTTTATCCTCTAGACCATGAGGCACTCATCATGTCTTTATCCTCTAGACCATGAGGCACTCATCATGTCTTTATCCTCTAGACCATGAGGCACTCATCATGTCTTCATCCTGTAGACCATGAGGCACACATCATGTCTTCATCCTCTCTCTTCATGTCGTTATCCTCTAGACCAGGAGGCACTCATCATGTCTTTATCATCTAGACAATGAGGCAATCATCATGTCTTTCTCCTCTAGACCATGAGGCACTCATCATGTCTTCATCCTCTAGACCATGAGGCACTCATCATGTCTTTATCCTCTAGACCATGAGGCACTCATCATGTCTTTATCCTCTAGACCATGAGGCACTCATCATGTCTTTATCCTCTAGACCATGAGGCACTCATCATGTCTTCATCCTCTAGACCATGAGGCACTCATCATGTCTTCATCCTCTAGACCATGAGGCACTCATCATGTCTTTATCCTCTAGACCACAAGGCACTCATCATGTCTTTATCCTCTAGACCACGAGGCACTCATGTCTTCATCCTCTAGACCACGAGGCACTCATCATGTCTTCATCCTCTAGACCAAGAGGCACTCATCATGTCTTCATCCTCTAGACCAAGATGCACTCATCATGTCTTCATCCGCTAAACCACGAGGCACTCATCATGTCTTCATCCTCTAGACCATGAGGCACTCATCATGTCCTCATCCTCTAGACCATGAGGCACTCATCATGTCTTTATCCTCTATACCATGAGGCACTCATCATGTCTTTATCCTCTAGACCATGATGCACTCATCATGTCTATCCTCTAGACCATGAGGCACACATCATGTCTTTATCCTCTAGACCCTGAGGCACTCATCATGTCTTCATCCTCTAGACCATAAGGCACTCATCATGTCTTTATCCTCTAGACCATGAGGCACTCATCATGTCTTTATCCTCTCGACCATGAGGCACTCATCATGTCTTTATCCTCTCGACCATGAGGCACTCATCATGTCTTCATCCTGTAGACCATGAGGCACACATCATGTCTTTATCCTCTAGACCCTGAGGCACTCATCATGTCTTCATCCTCTAGACCATAAGGCACTCATCATGTCTTTATCCTCTAGACCCTGAGGCACTCATCATGTCTTCATCCTCTAGACCATAAGGCACTCATCATGTCTTTATCCTCTAGACCATGAGGAACTCATCATGTCTTTATCCTCTAGACCATGAGGCACTCATCATGTCTGTCCTCTAGACCATGAGGCACTCATCATGTCTTCATCCTCTAGACCATAAGGCACTCATCATGTCTTTATCCTCTAGACCATGAGGAACTCATCATGTCTTTATCCTCTAGACCATGAGGCCCTCATCATGTCTATCCTCTAGACCATGAGGCACACATCATGTCTTTATCCTCTAGACCCTGAGGCACTCATCATGTCTTCATCCTCTAGACCATAAGGCACTCATCATGTCTTTATCCTCTAGACCATGAGGAACTCATCATGTCTTTATCCTCTAGACCATGAGGCACTCATCATGTCTTTATCATCTAGACCCTGAGGCACTCATCATGTCTGTCCTCTAGACCATGAGGCACACATCATGTCTTTATCCTCTAGACCATGAGGCACTCATCATGTCTTTATCATCTAGACCCTGAGGCACTCATCATGTCTTCATCCTCTAGACCACGAGGCGCTCATCACGTCTTCATCCTCTAGACCATGAGGCGCTCATCACGTCTTTATCCTCTAGACCATGAGGCACTCATCATGTCTTCATCCTCTAGACCATGAGGCACTCATCATGTCTTTATCCTCTAGACCATGAGGAACTCATCATGTCTTTATCCTCTCGACCATGAGGCCCTCATCATGTCTTTATCCTCTAGACCATGAGGCACTCATCATGTCTTTCTCCTCTAGACCATGAGGCACTCATCATGTCTTTATCCTCTAGACCATGAGGCACTCATCATGTCTTTATCCTCTAGACCATGAGGCACTCATCAAGTCTTTATCCTCTAGACCATGAGGCACTCATCGTGTCCTTCTCCTCTAGACCATGAGGCACTCATCATGTCTTTCTCCTCTAGACCATGAGGCACTCATCATGTCTTTATCCTCTAGACCATGAGGCACTCATCGTGTCCTTCTCCTCTAGACCATGAGGCACTCATCATGTCTTTATCCTCTAGACCATGAGGCACTCATCATGTCTTTATCCTCTAGACCATGAGGCACTCATCATGTCCTTCTCCTCTAGACCATGAGGCACTCATCATGTCTTTATCCTCTAGACCATGAGGCACTCATCATGTCTTTCTCCTCTAGACCATGAGGCACTCATCATGTCTTTATCCTCTAGACCATGAGGCACTCATCATGTCTTTATCCTCTAGACCATGAGGCACTCATCATGTCTTTCTCCTCTAGACCATGAGGCACTCATCATGTCTTTATCCTCTAGACCATGAGGCACTCATCATGTCTTTATCCTCTAGACCATGAGGCACTCATCATGTCTTTATCCTCTAGACCATGAGGCACTCATCATGTCTTTATCCTCTAGACCATGAGGCACTCATCATGTCCTTCTCCTCTAGACCATAAGGCACTCATCATGTCCTTCTCCTCTAGACCATGAGGCACTCATCATGTATTCATCCTCTAGACCATGAGGCACTCATCATGTCTTTATCCTCTAGACCATGAGGCACTCATCATGTATTCATCCTCTAGACCATGAGGCACTCATCATGTATTCATCCTCTAGACCATGAGGCACTCATCATGTCTTTATCCTCTAGACCATGAGGCACTCATCATGTATTCATCCTCTAGACCATGAGGCACTTATCATGTCCTTCTCCTCTAGACCATGAGGCACTCATCATTTTTCATTAAATCCAGGGCCATAACTCTGATGTTTATTATCCAATATTGGTGATTTTCAAACTCTTTCAAGCTTTTTATCATTGATAGTAAGGCTTGACAAAGTGTTGCAAAACTGGATGCAAAATAAAGGTGCTAGAGTGTTGACAAGATAAAATATCGAATTTTCATTAATTCAAAGGCCACAACTCTGGTGTTTAATATCCGATATTGGTAGTTTAGTATCCGATATTGGTGGTTTAATATCCGATATTGGTGGTTTTATATCCGATATTGGTTGTTTAATAGCTGATATTGGTAGTTTAGTACACTATTTTTATTGGTGGTTCGTACAAGCTTTAATCGGTATTAAGACTCTGGCAAAGTTAAATAAAGATTGGATAAAAAATGGAAGTCCTAGATCACTGAGATCAAAAGTTAATAGAAGGAGGACTAATGGACAACATATTGTATGCGTATATCATTATTTATAACATTTACCCCTCTTACTTTCTCAATACTGTTTTGTTTTGAATATATTTATAGAAGAAAAATTATGTAAAATGTACCATATAAATATGCTGAATAATTGTACACATGTTTTATTGTATCCTCCTCCCACAAAAACAATGTACGTATGTATGTATTGAGTAATATCACTTTTAACAAGTGATCTTCCAATATTTTTTCTAATGGCAGTTATCGCTTTTTTCACAAAATGACTAGGCTAGTGAGTCTTCACAATTTTAGAAAAAAAAAGCCCTGTGATGAAGGAGGCCCACCTAGGCTGATGCGCAAGATGTTCACCCACCCCAACTCAAATCCAGGATCCGCACCTGGAATAGTCAAGCTTAAATTAACTTACAATGTAGCTTTATCTATGGCAGCAGCAGACGACATCTGAGCTGTACAGGCAAATTGTCCTTTTATACACAGAAGTCCTGTCCATATCACATTCTCTCTTCGTTTATCCATTTTTAGTTGCAATTAAATGTCAACTTTAACTGAAAAGGAAATATGTATTCTTTAATGGCAATTATTTTCAACATTTACTCAATACCTAAGAAATCAAGAATTCAATTTTCGATATCAATTTAACATACCTGATATCACTTATTATTACATTTCTATGCGTGAAAGATCGGGATTTCTCAGTGCAAGAATATTCATAATCACTAAATATTAGTAACTAACTCAGAACACAATAATAACTAACGTTTATAACTACAAACACAATAATAACTAACGTTGCGACGTTGAGTCGTGATGTCAACAAAGTGTTGCTGACGTCGACAATAAAGCGAATATTTGTTTGCAAAAACGTAATTTAAAATGTAATAAATAGATTATTTAACTGCTGTGATCGATTATTGGGTAATCCTTCACTTGATGGTAGACGTGCTTTGTTTTTTCACACACTCGCGTGCGCTCGTTCGTGAAAAGAACAACACGTCTACCACTCGTGAAGGATTTCCCTATAATCGATCCCAGCAGTTAAATAATCTCTATATCTTATATTTTTAATCAAGAATTGAACTAGCAGTATCGCATTAGAAAGAATTGATAATGAAGATTGTTTTATTTTATTTTTGATATTAACAATCCTGTAGTTTTTTTGTGTTTTTTTTAAAAGATCTTATCCAAGGCCCTTCCATGTTTTTTGGAGATTTGGGGAACATAGCCAGTTATTTTTAGGGATCTGGGGAACATTGACAACTACTTTCAGGGATCCAGGGATCAAAGGCCTGTATACCTGCCGCCATTCATTAGAATCGAAACTTTCTCACTTGGCAAGTCAAGCTCCCAGTGGGAATTGACACCAACACGCAGCGGTGAGAGGTGAGCAACACGCAGCGATTAGAGGCAAGCAACACGCAGCGGTGAGAGGCGAGCAACACGCAGCGATGAGAGGCGAGCAACACGCAGCGGGGAGAGGCGAGCAACACGCAGCGGTGAGAGGCGAGCAACACGCAGCGATGAGAGGCGAGCAACACGCAGCGGGGAGAGGCGAGCAACACGCAGCGGTGAGAGGCAAGCAACACGCAGCGATGAGAGGCGAGCAACACGCAGCGATGAGAGACGAGGAAGTTTTAGAATGCAGGGTCTTTACTATCCCAACCATGAATGTGCTTTTTCTAATCTGAAATGTCAAGTTTTTAAATTTGCCCATGTTTTCTTCTCCGACAGGAATGGTTAAAGAAACTAACCCTCCAAATAATGGCAAAACTATTCCTGGCTGGTTATAAAAGCCGTTTATACTGAGTGTATTGAGTTTCTTAAAATCTGTAAGTTATATATATACCTGGTCGTCAGTAGGTTTGGAACAGTTTAGATCAGTTGTAAAAACTTCCCTGTTCATGGCGGGATAAGAACTTTAACAAAAAAAAATGGGTGGGGGCCAAGATGTGTGATGGGGGTTACTGATATTAACATCTTCAACAAATTTGGTAATGATCAGGTGAAAAAAATAAGAAGCTACAGATTAACAAAGCAAACTGCAGCATTTTCAATAAAACAAAGTGTTTATTTTCTGATAATGGTGGTTTCGAACTTGTCCAAGCTTTCATCAATATTAAGACTGGCCAAGTTTGGTAAACATCTGATGCAAAATGAAGTTCTGGCACTTTGACATCAAAAAGTCAACAGACGGATGTATGACTGATGGACAAATGATGGGGACAACAGACCATGACAGAAGCCAGAGGCGTAGCTAGGGACTTTAGAATGTGTACGCAAACATTATAGGGGCGTCCGGAGGCATGCTTCCCCTGATTTTATGACTAGACACAACCACCACCATTTGCACTAATGTTCGTTGAACCCCAACGTCTGGAACGGTGTCTATTAGTATTACATACCGACATGTGTAAAAACTTTCATCCGTTAGGCGTTAATTAGTTGTACACAGTTAGGCACTTGCTGTGCTCAAAGACGTAATAAACCACTGTATACGTGTGGTATATGCAATTTCAATATCATTACACATATGTCGGCATAATTCTTACCTCAGGAGAGTTCACACAATGTGCAATTATTCTCTGTCTCCGGGTCATTGCGTGTTCAATGTGGACAAAAAACGCAAACTTGTCACAGACAATCAGTGAATATATTAATTGATTTCACAGCTTGCGTCTGATAAAATAAATTGTTAATCCGTTATCCGTGCAAAGCCTGCGCGTGCTAACACGGACAAACAGAATAGAATTTATTTTTTGGTTTTATTTTTCACTCGTGTAGGCCCTATTGTATTGGCATAGATCTACACACCTATATATCCATGGTATTTGGTATTGCAAACCGTCGGTTTCTTAACCCCTTTTTGATGTTTTTTTTCCCAATCTGATACATTTTTGATATTACGGAACTATTCATAAGAAAACAAAATATGCATATGTAGATCTATGACTATGTACGGCCTGCAGCCTACATATATTCACAAGGGCCGCCAAAGGACAGCGAGCTCAACTTTCAAAAAGAGCATTGAAAGGAGAAGCCGCGATTATTTATCGGGAAATCAGGGTCATTATATAAACCCCTAGGAAAACTAAATAAACCCCTGGGGAAACTAAAAAAAGGGCATTATTCTATTAGTGATAATTGCCATTATTCTGCTCAATTGCATAACAGAATAATGGCACGCGTAGAATTATTTAGGGGAGTATGAGAAAGGATAAAAAAAATAATAGTATGAACAGGCATAATTCCACTAGCGATTACAGCGGGGGCCTACCTGGAGCGCCTTGTTAAATCTTTTTAATATTTAAAAACGGACTTTTTTACCCTATCAATGCACTACCGCAACCGTTTTAAATATTTGAAAACGGACTTTTTTACCCTATCAATGCACACACACACACACACACACACACACTAAGCTGAATCCTGGATCCGCCCCTGAATTATGCTGTACTAGTATGGCTTATAGCATAACATTTCTATGATCTCATTTTATGACACACTGACTTCCGTCAATGTGCTTCAGAGATTATGCAAAATAATTCAACGAACATTTCTAAAAATAATGTATAAGTAAAAAACCGGGCATCATTCTAGTTTGAACGCATAACCACAGACATATTAATAAATGTTATTAGGTCTGTGGCATAACTGAGTCTTGTAGCTTGTTTATTTGAAATTGTGTTCCTTTATGTCAGTTAATACATGTGTAAAGTTGCATTGCAATTTTCATGGGATTTCTGAGATATAATAAGACATTTCTGTAAGTTAAAATAATAGTAAATCTGTTCAAATGCATAACATAGTAATAGTATAAGACTTCCGTTTATGCATATCCGAATGTACAATGTTTTTCAGTCACCCATTCCACCCATCCGACACCTCACATCCACCCTCGTGAGTCTCCCAGAACGTTAGATGGTACGGTGTGTAGGTTAATACGCGAGTGGGTGGAGGCAAGGACAGGCCTTCCAAATCGTGTACAATCTGCGGATTTCAAATCAAATCATACTTTAAAAAACAATTTTCATGATTTAAAAGCTATATTTTCAATGTTTATCAGCTATTTCCTGCATTGGCCCTGGGCCCTTTTACACTCCTCAGTCGGCGATGAAAGTAGATGAAAGTAGAGTATTTACAAGTATCAAATCAATGGCAGGTCATCAGTGTAATGCACTGGCTGAATAGACAATAGACAATAACACTAATAGACAATAACACCCAACAGAGACGTAATTACAACAGAGACGTAATTACCACTTCGTTGATCTCTGCACCTAAGGACATACTTAGTTCCTTCAGTGACACTATAACATGTACAATAGTAAATAAACTCATAAATACACTTAATTAGTTCTAATTGTCACGTTATATTGAGTATTAGTGTTTTGTCAGGAAAGTCTCGGCAATAAATAAATGAGGATTCGTTGAGTGTGTTGATATTTAGAACTGAATAATAGTAGGACACTTGGCGTTCCTGTCCCGGTTGATGTCTACTATACCGTTTGTGCTTACCCGTCAAGAAGAATCAGCGGGTGGTATATCACCAAAGGTCAAGTCGCAGTTCTACAATCAGGTATCCAGTTTGTATTTTTTTTGCACCAATTCAACGGGTCAGGGTAGTAACTTGCAAAGTATTTCACCTGTCGCCGTGAACATTTTGTTCAGTTGTCCTTTGTACAAAACTTAACCTGCAATAACTAGGATATTTGCCATACGGTCTTCAAACTATATAGATATATATCGTTATTACTTTACTTATCACTAACATTTGTATGCGCTCGCCACCGTATGGTGAGTTTGTGTGTCCATCCCCTTCCACAGTTTTCAACCGATTGTTTTCGAAACTTTATAGGATGCTTATTTATGATGCGAAGCTGTGCATATGGACTCCGCGTCAAAATCAACACTTATATTACCCGAGTTAGGGGAAAAAAATAAGTCACTGGTCACTGCATTGTACAGTTTTCCGCAGATTGTTTTCAGTGGGGGCCCGTGTCTCTAGTCACAAGTCAAGCATCATTGTTGTTTCCCCACAAGACAAGCACTGTAGGTAATCTCTAATTTACTTTAATTTACAAGACAGCATCACGTGCACTGGTAATACTCCAGCGTGTTTCGTAGAATGGGGTATAACTCTGTACAAATTAAAAACTGTGCGGCAAGAATTAAATGTTTAACGGCTCCTCAACATTTTAATAGAGTCGCCACAGAGAGAGGGGAACGATATTTTGAAATCCGGGAACCTGCCCTACTTTTACTACCCTTTTTTGATAAACTTGTATCTAAATGATACCAAAGAAGCTTTAAATATCAATTTAAATAACCTCAGCACCACCAGGGAAGGGAGTAAATATACTTACTTCATTTCCCGTCAACCTCATTAACGAGGCAAAAGTTAACGACGACGAGAGACGACGGACAGTTCGCTATCCCATAAGCGGCAGTAGAGATATAACAACTGTAAAGACTACATAAAACGTTAATAACATATATTTGAGGCTATTAACTCCATACTCGATGACTTTTCTATTATAAATGCTGCATACTTTTAGTAAATTAAGACATAATTGATTTGTATACAAACAGAACTGAACTGGAGTTTTAAGGCGCAGGAACACGTGTAAAAGTCATTCGTCGCCTTAATATTTTGTTTGTTTGTTTTATGGTGTTTTACTTCATTTTCAACACATGTAAGGTTATATACGATATTGTCGTCAAATTGGCCTGAGATATTGTCATCGTATGCCTACCTATATACGACGGTCGATTTTTGTGTTGTAGGCAGACCACCCACTTTACCTGGGTAGAACCGGTTGTACACCTCCCACAATCCGTAAGAATTAACACTTCTTCACTTACAAGTCACTACCACGACCCCTTTCGAAGCGGATAAAGTTTACTCAGATGGCCCTTTCACAAAATAGCGATACAATTACTGAATTATGTGATAGTATCAAATGCAAACATTCTGCGTAATTTTCGTAAAAGTTCGAAGTTCAAGTTCGAATATCTGCCTTATTGGTCAACGGCATAGGTCGGGATAATCACTGTCTACTTTCTACAAGTTTTTTTATATTTTTATCTCACTTGTATTTTTGAAAAACACTTGTATTTTTGAAAAATACTTGTAAAAAATATCTGTGATGTCTGCCGTTTTTATCCCTCTGTTATCAGAGATACCGGTTGTACGGTGTGCTAGGTGGATATACACTCAAGTGATATGAAAACGCAAAACGGGAATTTCCGCTATATATTGTATATACTGCACACTTAATTGCACATAATATTCCAAAGAAATCCCAAGATGTTTTTTAAAAAGAAAGTTGCAGTTAACTAGAGAAAGGACACAACTGTGATGTTGTAGACGTTTTAATCACACTACACTTTGTAACAAGAACTTCATAAATGTTGAAGTTGCTCTTTGAAAAATTGAGCTAGTTCAGTACTGTATTTAACGTAAATAGTTTGCAAAATGTTGCATCCTAAGTTTGCTCACATTATTGAGCCAAACGCGTACTCTGTGAATAATGAAACATTGAAGGAATACTATTTGCTGTATTATTTGTTGTTTTAGTATTTTTTCCAAAAGGAAAGGTCTTACGTAGCCATGTACCATTCGATTAAAAGAAGCATATTGTACATACAATATATAGCGGAAATTCCCGTGTTGCGTTTTCATATCACTTGAGTGTACTTCGATACGCGGGACCGCCCAGTTTACATCCCGATTCGATGGACTGGCTAACGGAAAGTCTCTTGCCAAAGAAAACACCGACAAAACTTAGTGTCCGTGGATGTAGCGCCACAGCCAAACAAGCTTTATTATTGAGAGTTCTGAAAAACTTGGAAAAAAGGTGAAAGAGTTATCAAAATCGGATGATAAACAAAAACGATATGACCATTTAAAGGTTGTTCTAAAGGGAATATGGGAGCCGCCATTTTTAGAACTATGACGTCATAGTTCCAAATTACCATATATGGAATATTGATCAAAATCATTTAAAGCAAAGAAAGTCGCTGCAAATGAATGCAAAATCCTTTTCATATAAAGCATTATTGCCATTAGGTATACATATTTTTCATACAGTAGCTGTCATTTTTTCCTATTAATCAGTAATTTTTCATATTTATAAATATTCCATATATGGTCATTAGAACTGTGATGTCATAGCTCTCAAAATGGCAGCTTCCATATCCGTTTCAACAGAACCTTCAAATAATCATAACTTCTTTGTTTATCATCCGATTTTGGAAATTCTTTCACCTTTATTCATTTTTTTCAGAACTCTCAATAATAAAGATAGTTTGGCTGTGGCGCTACATTCCCTTTAAGGCTTCAAACCGGCTCCTCCGGAGTTATGGTTCTTGCTTATATTAAAAGCTAGGAGTCATGGTTCTTGGTTATGGTCTTATTTAAAAGACATATAGGCGTAGGAGCCGGGGTGGGGGTGGGGGCAGGGGACCCCAATGGGGGTCGACGGAGGTGGGGGGTGGGTGGGGGTGCATAGTATGCTTTTGCCCCACCCCACCACCCCCAATAATTTTAAGAAAAAAACACGTTTTTTTGTTGTTTTGCTTGTCACACATTTTGTGAACAAGTTTGGCCCCTCCCCAACCACCCCATAATTGAAACATGCTTTTTTTGATTGTCAAATATCTTTTTCAACAAGTTTCCTCCCCCATACCCCACCACCCCATCATTGAAAAATGATTTTCTTGATTGTCAAATATCTTTTTCAACAATTTTCCTCCCCCTCCCCCCTATTTTTTTCAACAAGTTTCCTCCCCCATCCCCACATTCCCCCACCCCACATCCCATCCCCAATAATTGAAACTTTCCTACACTCATGAAAAAGGTTACAGAGTGTTGGCTATTCATGTTAAACGAAGGGAAGTGCAATAACTTCTATAAATTGATTCTGATTTGCACCGATGGTTAATTTCATAACTATCTAGGATGGTCTCGACTTAACTTTTAAATGAGGGGAAACAATATTTGGGGTCGTATGTCCAAGGGCACTCAACTTTAGATTCTTGTCCATATCCCGAAGCTACTCGAGATCGTTAATGAAACCTCATTTGTGTACAATTCATCAATAGCATGGTTGCATGTTTAAGATAGTTACATGTATGTATAATTATGTCCAATACAATTACCTCAAAGAAGATATAACAATCGAACAGGAAAAGTAGCAAAGGACGAGTCAACCACAAACACATACTGAAACAACTAACACCTTTAAAGATGAATACAAGGCAAAATAGGACATCGCAAACACAAAAGGGTTGACAATAGGGCTACCACCGTGGAATGGTCAGTGGCAAAAACGCCGCTGGGGTTTAAACAGGTTCTAGGGTGTACCAAACCTCTCTTACCTACTGTCATCCCAATAAACGGGACAGAGTAAATACAGATATCCCCGCCAGGTTATAATCTCTAACGAACAAGGCAACATTAATAGGCAATATAAGTAAAACACAAATTGTTTCAGACAAGAAATCTGTATACTCTCCAAACAAGAATATAATCCAGTGATGCTCTCCGAAGTGGGTACTTTGTCAGTTTGAACTTTGAAATTTTATCATTGGACATCAATTATACGGAAAATGTCCATAATAATAAACTGTAGGTCTGTGTGATATATGATCGGAGTGATTTTCTTATACACAGGTCAAAAGCAACACCGTACTGTTGCATACCAATAAGTAGTTCCAACTTGAGCTTCAGGCAAGAATTTTTATTAGTATAAAATTGCGAAGGACAATACCTCTAATAGCAATTTGAATGCGATATAGTTATGGTTCTTTCATTCTGAACTTCCATTCATTGCCCTCTATCATTGTGCGAAGTTTCATTCCAGTTACTGGTTACTGAGTAGAAATATTTTTTTTAGTACTAGCGACCTTACGTTTGACCCCATTGACCTAAAATGCAATCCTAAGCTTCCTTTCCATATCACATACTCCGTATCAGCTACCTACAGCAACACAACACGTTTTTTAACAGTATCTCATTCCTAAATTCATTGAGCGGATACCATTTTTCTATCTTTGGTAACAGAGCCCTTGACCCCAAATACAATCCCAAGCTTCCTTTCCATACGCCCTATATATACAACAAGTGTCGTCTCAAGATCTCATTTATAACAACAGTTATTGATTGGATACCATTTTCTACTTTTAGTAACAGTGACCTTGACCCAAAATGAATGAATGAATGAGTGTTTTACGGCACATCGACAAATGCAATACCAAGCTTCCTTTCGATATAAGCTACCTACACTGGCAGTACGTTTTGTCACATCTCATTTTTCTATTTTTAGTAACAGCGACATAAGCTACCTACACAGTAAGTTTCATCACAGTATCTCATTCCTAACAACAGTTATTGAGCGAACAAAATAATCTATTATTAATATAAAGTAACCATGACCTTGACCCCAGTGACCGCAAATGAAACACAAAGCTTCCTTTCCATATAAGCTACTAACACAGCAAGTTTTGCCGCAATATCTCATTGCTAACGAAAGTTATCGAGCAGAAACCATTTTTCTATTTTTAGTTACATGACCTTGACCTTGCTGCCAGTGAATTCAAATGCAAACCAAAGCTTTATTTCATTAGAAGCTACCAACACAACAAGTTTCATCACAATAGTTCAATCCTTGCGGAAGTTATTGAGCAGAAACTGTTTCTTTATTTTTAGTAACAGTGACCTTGACCCCAAATGCAATCCAAGCTTCCTTTTTATATAAGCTACTTACACAGCAAATTTTGTTGCAATATTTCATTGCTATCTAAAGTTATTCAGCAGAAATTATGAGTTCGATGCCGCCCGACTGCTAAACGACATTAGCCAATCTAACAACCATGCAGACTTTTCCAAAGGAAAACCAGGTTGAAGAAATAACCCACCACATAACACTAAAATTACAATACAAAACCGTTTATCAAAAATCTATCCAGGTGTTCAGGTCATATAATAATGAATACCGATAAGTGCAGATTAAATTATAGGTTTATTCTCAGGTTCTTAAAATACCTGTGACTGAATATTAGTTGCCATCTCTTAATTAGACGCTCCAGTTTTGGGCTTTGGCCTGGCTGGTTAAAGCCGTTTCTGCTGTGTCTATAGTTTGGATTCTCAGAATATGTAAGTCCTATATATACCTCGCTGGAAGTAGGTTTCGAAACGATGTACATGTTCTAAAAGTTGGCTGTTGTTGGCGGTTTAGTTACTTTAAACAAATAATGATGTACAGCTACAACTAAAACAAGACTAGAAGGCCACGGCCTACATGTCGAGCCCTATTACAAAGGTCCAGGTTTTTGATTTGACCAACGCCACTGTCAATCTCAAGATATTAATGGCATTAACAGTGGGGGATGCATGTCATAGAGGAAACCGGATGCGACCTATATTTCATCAAAAGTAGGTCACAGCTACCCGAAACTTTGCACATGATGTTAGATGCATATAAGGAACATTCTGGTCAAGTTTGTTGAATATCGTGCGAGAAAGTAGTAAGATAATAAGCATGCCGTAGCGGAGACCGGATGTGACATATATTTTGGTAAAAGTAGGTCACAGCGACCCGAAACTTTGCACATTATGTTAGATGCATATAAGAAACATTCTGGAGAAGTTTGGTGGATATCCTGCGAGAAAGAAGTAACATTTTGCACATGATGTTAGATGCCTACAAAGGAACATTCTGGTGAAAATCCTGTGAGAAAGAAGCTGTTGGATCTATATAATGAACATTCTGGTAGTTTGGTGAAACAAGCAAATTCGATGAATTGATATCCCCCGCCGAATGATGTATTATCCTCGAGTGGAAGAAATGTGTTCGGGTTCTTTTTTAATTAGTATAAATTATGACCTGGAGCCTTCATAAATTCGAATATCTACTAGATAGTATTTTTGAAATTCATCACCATAGTAGATTTGAAAAAACAAAAAACATTTTAAGGCATTGACTTTTATATTGGGACTAAAGGGCTGGACTGGGTGTAATATTAGCAGGTGTGTATAATATAGTAATACAATTAATGTAATATACAATAAATGTAGAATTGTATATCAATGATTACTTTTTAATTACCTGGCCATGTAATATTTATCAATCTGATTACTTCATCTCATTAATACGGCTACTATCAGATGATCTTGTTATTTCAGTGGGAGGGATGTATTTGGCTCAAGTTTGGCTAGCTTTAAAATAAATCAAACTTTCATTAATATAAACTCTCAAACCAAGTTTGACATGTGACCCAGGGTCAGAGCCAAATTTGATCCCAGTGTCACCATTTGAACAAACTTGGTAGAGGACCATAAGCTGAGTGTAAATACAAAATATTAAACTGTTGACTCTTGTAGTTTCAGAGAAGAAGATTTTTTAAGTTTTTCCCTATATAAGTCTATGTAAAACATGTGACCCCTGGGGTGCGGTCAAATCTGACCCCAGGGTCACCATTTGAACAGAACTGGTAGAGGATCCATAAGCTGATAATAAATAAAAAAAAATTAAACCTTTATCTCTTGTAGTTTCAGAGAAGATTTTTGAAGTTCTCCCCTATAACTCTATGTAAAACTGATCCAACAAGGGGGACTAAGCTCCCCATTAAAAGAAATGAACCCATGAACCAAGGCTTCTTATGAGAAAAAATAAATAAATATATATATATTTTTTAATAAAAATTCAAAATAACTCTGTAATGTAAAACTGATCCAACAAGGGCCCCTAAGCTCTGAATCCATGAACCAAAGTTCCTTATGAAAAAAAGGAAATAATTAAAAACAAGAGGCCCAAGAGGGCCTGTGGATGCTCTACTGGCTCTAGATAAAGTTGATGTATAAGGGGCCATAACTCTTTCAAATATCGTTCAACCAGAACATGGTGAAGACATACGCAACTAGACTTGGTACTGATTGTCCCTGACAAGTTTCGCTGAAATACAGCCAGAGGTTCAGGAGAACTAGTCTGTACAAAGTTAGTGTATTAAAACCTTTAAGGGGTCATAACTCTGCCAAAATTCATTCAACCAAAACACGACAATGACAGGTGCAACTAGGCTTGGTACTGATCATCCCCATCAAGTTTCGTTGAAATGCAGCAAGGAGTTGGCTATTAAAACCTTTAAAGGGCCATAACTCTGCCAAAAATCTTTCAACCCGAATATGGCGACGATATGCACAACTAGGCTTGATACTGATCATCCTTATCAAGTTTCGTTAAAATCCAGTCAGGGGTTCAGGAAAACTAGCCCGGGAAATGCTTGTGTATCAAAAACCTTTAAAGGGCCATAACTCCAACAAAAATCTGTTAACCGGAATGCCACGATGATATGCACAACTATGCTTGCTGCTGATCATCCCTGTAAAGTTGGGTTGAAATGTGGGGAGGCGTTCAGGAGAACTAGTCCAGACAAAGTTTGTGTATTAAAACCTTTAAAGGGCCATAACTCTGCCAAAAATCATTCAACCGGAACACGGCAATGATTTGCACAACTAGACCTGATACTGATCATCCTTGTCAAGTTTCGTTAAAATCCAGCCAGGGGTTCAGGAGAACTAGCCCGGATGTTTGTGTATCAGAAACCTTTAAAGGGCCATAACTCCACCAAAAATCTGTTAACTGGAACGCGACGATGATATGCACAACTATGCTTGGTGCTGATCATCCCTGTAATGTTTGGTTGAAATGAGAGGAGACGTTCAGGAGAACTAGTCCAGACAAAGTTTGTGTATTAAAACCTTTAAAGGGACATAACTCCGCCAAAATCATTCAACCAGAACACGGTGACGACATGTACAACTAGGCTTGGTACTGATCATCCTTCAAAAGTTTCACTGAAATCTGGCCAAATGAAGGCCCTTTCTTCTTAATGAGGCCAAAATATAGCATATTTCAGAAAATCAAGGGCCATAACTCCGGTGTAAATGGTCCAGTCTGGCTGGTATTGAAATTTGTTGGAGCTTTCATTGATAGTAACAATCTGGAAAAGTTTGGTAAAGATCGAATGAAAAATGAAAGCCCTATCGTATTGAGGCAAAATATAGCATATTTAACTAAATCAAGGGCCATAACTCCGCTGTTCTGGTGCAATCTGTTGGTTTTCGAATTTGTCCGAGCTTTCATTTATATTAACAATCTGGTAAAGTTTGGTAAAGATCAGACGAAAAACGAAGGCTCTATCGTAATATAGCATTTTTAACTAAATCAAGGGCCATAACTCCGCTGTTGCTGGTCCGATCTGGCTGGTTTTCGAACTTGTCCAAGCTTTCATTGATATTAACAATCTGGTAATGTTTGGTAAAGATCGGATGAAAAATGAAGACCCTATCGTCTTAACGAGGCAAAATATAGCCTTTTTAACTAAATCAAGGGCCATAACTCCGCTGTTACTAGTCCGATATGGCTGGTTTTCAACATCATGTCATGCTGATCATTTTAGAAAAAGTCCCATATCAATATCACTTATAGTTTTCAAGAAGTAGTCGCTACAAACTTATCTTTTTAAAATCTATTTTTAGCTGTGGCGGCCATCTTGAATTTCTGGCTGATCTGAAATTTTGCTAGGATCAATTAGACATCAAGAGCAACATTCCTGTAAAGTTTCATGAAAATCTGCCAAGTAGTTTCAGAGGAGTAGTCGCTACAAGTTTTTACTATATAACTCTATGTAAACAAAGATGGCTGCTGGCAGCCATGTTTAACGTCGAATCAAAACGATTTTTGATAAGGACCAACATCATGTCATGCTGATCATTTTAGAAAAAGTCCCATATCAATATCACTTATAGTTTTCAAGAAGTAGTCGCTACAAACTTGTATTTTGAAAATCTATTTTTAGCTGTGGTGGCCATCTTGAATTTCGGGCTGACCTGACATTTTACTACGATCAATTAGACATCAAGAGCAACATTCCTGTGAATTTTGATGAAAATCCGTCAAGTAGTTTCAGAGGAATAGTCGCTACAAGTTTTCATTATATAACTCTATGTAAACAAAGATGGCCTCTGGCAGCCATGTTTAACGTCGAATCAGAACGATTTTCGACAAGGACCAACATCATGTCATGCTGATCATTTTAGAAAAAGTCCCATATCAATATCACTTAGTTTTCAAGAAGTAGTTGCTACAAACTTGTTTTTTAAAAACCTATTTTTAGATTTGGTGGCCACCTTGGATTTCACATCCACTTGAATTTTTGCAAGGATCAACTAGACTTCATGGGCAACATTTCTGTAAAGTTTAATGAAAATCAATTCGGTAGTTTCAGAGGAGTAGTCGCTACAAAAAAAAGTTTACGGCCGGACAGACAGACGGACGCCGCACCACGGCATAAGCTCTGCTCTGCTGATCTCTGCTGATCTCTGATCCGTTGAGCTAAAAATGAAGGCTCTATCGTCTTAACGAGGCAAAATATAGCATTTTTAACTAAATCAAGGGCCATAACTCCGCTGATACTGGTCCGATCTGGCTGGTTTTCGAACTTGTCCGAGCTTTCATTGATATTAACAATCTATTAAAGTTTGGTAAAGATCGGATAAAAAATGAAGGCCCTATCGTCTTAACGAGACAAAAGTTAACGGACGGACGGACGGACAACACACCATCCCATAAGCTCTGCTGGCCAGTAGAGCTAAAAAAAGAAGAAAAATATACCTCTTGTGAGATTTGAATCCACGACCTGAATAATTCAAGGGGACATATATCAATTTAAGGGCAATAACTCCGTTGTTACTAGGACGATTCCAAAATAAATTTGCCGTGTGACATCCAACTATTATCAAGATATGCCTGTGGACAGACAGAATTAAGCAATTTTTAGCAATTAAAGGGCAATAACTCTGGCATTCCTGGGGCGATTCCGGAAAAAAAATATATAGCTGCGTGTCATCCCACTATCAGGATAAACATTATTACCATGTGTATTGAAAATCCAACTTGTAGTTATCAAGATATGGACGGACGGAAGAAAGGACAACGCCAAAATAATATCACTCCGCCGAAGGGATAAAAATCTGGCAAGTATCAAAGATATTAAGAAATGAAAATCGCACGCACAAACTGACACACAAACTACCGATGACATTGTGATCACCAAGTCGAGATCAGTAATCGGGCTCAACAAAAAACGGTAGAACCGATGCTCCCGTAATGTATCAACTTACCGTATGGCCATTTATCACCAACCAGTCTTCAATTTGCAGTTTTTTTTTGCCATTTTTGAGTTGGGTGTATTCCATTAAAACATACCTGGAACCCCAGCAAGGCAATTTAATAAACATTTATGGGTGAACACTATTTTTAGAAATTTGGTTCTTTAAATTCAATTTTGCATCTATTGGTGGGTGTTTAATTTCAAAAGTGCCTTCCTGGGGTCCGATGTATATTTTAAAGGAATAGCCCTTATGCTTTGAACAAGAATTATAAGCATAAAATTACAAATGGCAATAACAGGATTGGTTTTAGTACTCTGCACTTTCTGTCATTGCCCTTGATCATTGAAGTTTCATTGCATTCCCATTAGTAGTTTTTGAGTTGTGCTCTGGACATGAATTATAAGAATAAAATTTCGAAGGGTAATAACTCAAATTTGAATGAAGAGTTATGGTTCTTGCACTAATTGCCCTCTATTATTGTGTGATGCGTTTTGAAATTATGCTCCGGACAAAAATGGGATGGACGGACCGACGACAAAGCGGCGACTATATGTTCCGCTGAACATTTCGGGGAGCATACCAATGGAAATATCACCTAAGACACGAAAGGTAGTGTTGATAAGCGGGGTATTTGCTTAAAGGGACACTGTCCGTAAGTAAGCTGATAATCAAATAACTGTCTTTATTCAGTGAAATGTATACATGAAAACATGAGCATAGACCCAGATAAGTACATGTATGTAGTAATACATTCGTGAGTTTGAAAAAAAAAGTTTTATTTGTAAATAATATGGGACCCACTTTATTTACTTTTTATGCTGATCACGTGACTTCTATTTGCGTATTAGGTTTTCTATACAGTATGTATTGCGTAATATGTATGGCCCGCATAGCTCAGGTAGGAGCGATGTCGTCTATTACGCGCACAGTCTTATTACCCGTGAGTGTAGTTTTAGTTTGGGCTGCTGGTTCAAACTCGCAAAGCGGTAGTTCTTTTCTTTTGTACTTCCGTCAATCTTGCTTTTAATTAGTAAATATTCAATACTGTTAGTGTGTAATGTTTGTGAATGTAATTAGTGTGTGTTTTATTAGCTAAAAGTTACGGACATTGTCCCTTTAAATACCCAACTAAAAATGCCAAAATACCCGATTAAAATAAAAAGCATGGTTACCAATAAAGTAATCGAAGTTGTCAAATGATAAAACAACCAATGCTAATTGAGCAATATACGAGTTGCTGAAGGGATCTTGTATAAAGCCTATTGTAAAAGTTGACTTATTAGATTTTGTATATACAATATAAGTGGAAAATGTCGCAAACTGTTATTGTTTTATTTTACCCAATTAAAATCATGAAATACCCAATTAAATAAATACCGATGGGTAAATACCCAATTGATCAAGAAGCTTATCTGTAGCTCTGGAGCATCATTTTCTTCAAGATGATAAAGCACCTTTGTGAACCACCTGTAAGCTTCAATTGTGCCAGTGTGTTTATGACAATAGGAAGCTTATTCACCCAATGTTTAGGTTTGAATCAATTACTTTTAGATCCGGAACAATTTCTATTTAATTGGAAGTGAATTGGGTTTTAAGGTGCACAACACATGAAAGGTTATATGGCGCCTAACAGGAATGAACATGCCAAGACTCATCCTCGATTTACATCGAGATAAAATATGGAGAATGGGCCTAGAACCTTCTCACCTGCAGAACTGAAGAGTTGCTGAAATTCAATTTCTACTAAAATTTACTTTGAAGTACTGGCCATCTAACGGTGAAATCAACACCTATATATGTGGCTCTAAATAAGGGTTTACCAACTATGTATGGCAAATTAAAGGATCGGTGGAATGGATGATACAATACAAACAAATATCTACATTTTTATTTTATTTTGAACATGTTTACAATTAAAAGCACATAGAACTAAAACTTTGATAAAACACTACTGTTAAAATAAAAGCATGTGTATTACAAAATGCCCACACAAGCCACCTAGTGGTAGTTGCAAGCCAGCACATGGTTTAGTTTAATTCTCAACATCTGTGCATGTCTTCCTTTAATATGAATTGTTCTCGTTATAAAACAAGCATACATAAGAAATCACAACAGACAATATGAAGGGGACAAGACACAGTGAATGTAGCACTAACCTTTTTTTAACATGATTTTTAAGACAAATTATTGATAATAGAAATGCTCATTTCTGTAATCTACTTTAATTCAGAACAATTTGAACCATTAGCATTTAATAGCTCAAATATTGAAATTATTATTAAAAGGATGCTGTAGAGAATGAGTTGGAACTAGTGGCGTTGTAGCAATTTTGCACGCATGCACACATACCCACCCACACATACAAACACATTATCACAATTTTAATTGCAGCAATTTAATATAAAATGATTGAACAAAATATCATGACAATTCTAGTGTCAGTAACAAGCATTTTTCAAATCAATACACAAAATAATAAATTCTACATAATTTTGTAAGTACTTTTATAAAAGATTTCCCATTTACTTTTTCTAGAAACACAGTACATACATCATACCATATATAGCGAGATTCCATAATCTGTTTTACTAACAAACAACTGATCACATCATGTATAGATCAGCATGCGCATCAACATGACCACAAACATGGCCGTGTAGAATACGAATTTCACAAAATTAACCGCCAGAACTAGGCTGGAGTAAACTTAAGATTGACATACAACACAAGCGGTAATTTACAGTCTACACAGAATGTCTTCTTTTAATACCCTGAAGCTAAGATTTTGTAAGAATTCTATTTTTTGTATAGTAAATCATACTACCATATATCCAACACCTTTTAACATTTCTTTATTATGCATTGTTTTTAAACTAACCTCCTATTTTTATGAACAATCTATACACGTAAATAACGTACAGTTAAATTTCACCACTAAGCACTAAATAGTTTTGCACGATCTCGTATATAAGTGACTAGTCAATAATTTTGGCTGTATGACCGATTGTAATAAATCGAGAAATGAAGCAGTTATTTAATGGCTCACCTGGTCAATAACTGAACTATTTGCCCGTAGTGCATGGAATGATGACATGACTATTGTGCTCGGCCTTAGATACATAATCCTTCTATCCAGCTCGAGGGATAAATAGGAATTTTTGACCCGGAAGTCATTTAATAACTGTATAACATTTCTTATTTTTAGGTTATCGAGAGCCTCCAAACAGAGAGGGGGATCCGGAAACCGGATTCAGCTAAATCAGTAGAAAACTAAGCTTCTCTGACAGTTGTTTCACTCTTATTCTAATCTGACCACTTTCAAAAATGATCTGATCACTTTACACTTTTCTCTCTTCATTACCAGTGAACAAAGAGTGTTCTTCACTAAAATACTTATATACAGTGCAACAAACAAGTTCTCTGCTGAAGGTCCAATTGTTTCAAACAGAAATGATGAATGAAAGAAGTATGGTATGCAATGATTTACAGTAATCGATGTTTTCACTGACATAAGATTATAAAACCTCAGGATGACTACCGGTACATGCTGTATCTTTAGTCGGACAGCTGATCAAGGTTTGTTCATCAATTTTACACAGCACAGATCTGTGATGACAGTCTAGTAGCAGGCAGAGCATCTACAGGGAAATTAGATACTGGTCCAGGAATTCATCAAGAGTGCAAGAAACGATGTGTGGACTTCTGTCATACAATCTGTCGTCTTTTTCTGAAACAGGAACAATTTGAATTTTAGGCATCAATAGAAACCACTTGTTCTTTTCAGGCAGTGCAATAAAAAACATTTGTTCTTTTCAGGCACTGCAATAGAAACCATTTGTTCTTTCAGGCACTGCAATAGAAACATAGAAACCATTTGTTCTTTTCAGGCACTACAATTGAAACCATTTGTTCTTTTCAGGCGCTGCAATAGAAACCATTTGTTCTTTTCAGGTGCTGCAATAGAAACCATCTGTTTATTTTTTAGGCATTGCAATAGAAACCATTTAGTGGATTTTAGGCACTGCAATAGAAACCATGTCAGTTTAGGCATTGCAACAGAATCCATTTGTGGAATTTTAGGCATTGCAATAGAAACCATTTGTTCTGCCTGACATACCAAATAAGTGGTCATTTCAAAATACAAGATTTTTCTTCAATATAACCCTTATATACAATGAACTTTTTGTTTGTTTATAAGAAAGCAATAGATTACCTACTACAATAAAGTATTTTGTGTTTACTTGGACAAGAAAGGAAAATATTTGCCACGACAGTTATTTTGTGTTTATCTGGAAATAAGTCTCTGCTATTGCTTCACATATTATTAAGAAAATTGTCCTTGAATTGAATAATGGGACTGACAAAATGTTGAAAACAAATCCATTTTAGTATGATATTGTACGATAAATGAACTCATGGTAACAATTTAAATGTTGTAAATGAAACAATGCACAGATGAACACACTATATAACACCATATTCCCGTCCAAATTTTTCGAAAAGGCACGGCATGGATGATAATTATTACCTTATTACCCAGGTTAGGGACAACATTAATATATGAGGTGATGGGACAGATCATCAAATTTGGCAGAGACAATGTGCCCAAATACAATTTGACTAAGTTTGGAGTAAGACTGGATAAGGAAGTCTGTGATCAATGATGTATTTTTTGTGTTTGTTAGAAGGTAAATGATTACCTGTGACAATGAAGTATTTGAGGATATCTGGGTCACGGTCCAGTTGTTGACCTGCATACTCCTGCAGACTGACCAGATCATCCTCACACTGCTGGGTGGGCACAGTCTCGATGGTCTGCCTGTACCGGCTGTCTGACAAACTGTGAATGATCTCCTCATAGGCAACCCTCAGGCTGAATCAGAGTGTAAGATGGACATGGATGGTAAAGCTTGTAAAGTAGGGGCTGATGCAGTCAGACTTTCCCATTTTACCCTTTTTATACTTCCCAAATCTCTCCAACTCACATTCCCAACTTCCCTAAGCCGAAATGAAACCCGCTTTCTTCCAGAAATGAAATGGTGGTCACATATGCCTATTTTTCTCTGAATTATGCCAGAAATCTAAATTCTTTGGACATTGTCATATAAATATGAGAGTACTCGAATCAAGTCTCACAATTCTTTGACATACAATAAGGTACAGAAATAATTTTGAGTCATACTTGTACATTGGGTCAAATTGGGTCATACTTTTCACACTGGGTCAATGTACAAGTCTGACCCAATTTGACCCAACGTACAAGTATGACTCAATGTACAAGCATACATTGGGTCAAATTGGGTCATACTTTTCACACTGGGTCAATGTACAAGTCTGACCCAATTTGACCCAACGTACAAGTATGACTCAATGTACAAGCATACATTGGGTCAAATTGGGTCATACTTTTCACACTGGGTCAATGTACAAGTATGTCCCAATTTGACCCAACGTACAAGTATGACTCAATGTAAAAGTATGATCCAAACTGACCTGGTGTACAAGTATAATCCAATTTGATGCAAGTATAGTAATAGTTTCCCCTATATCTAATTAACTCGCAAAGTCTGAATGACGTTGGTTCTTACAAAGCAAAGTTATGGTTACTATAGTAACCTATATGACGCATACCCTGGTATTATCTGGTACAAATATACCACAATCAACGCTTTAGTTTTCCTAATTTCCATCACATTTTTTGTGTGAAATAGCAATCAGTGATTGACGTCACGTCAAGGAAAGTTTGGAAGTCATCCAAGTGACGGTTTCACGTGCATTGCAAAATCTGAAGCAAGGTACCGGTACTTGACAAGGGAATGTAAAGAAATGGCGCCAGAAATTAACAAGAGGCCAAGAGGGCCTGTGGATGCTCTACTCGCTAACATGGCTCTTATAACATCAATGAAGGGAGTGACTATCACCTTAACGAGGCAAAACATAGCATTTTAAACGAAATCAAGGGCCGTAACTCTGCTGTTACTGGTCCTATCTGGCTGTTTTTTAAACTTGTCTGAGCTTTTATTGATATTAACAATCTGGCTAAGTTTGGTAAAGATCAGATGAAAAATGAAATCCCTATCGTCTTAACAAGGCGAAATATAGAATTTTTAACTATATCAAGGGCCATATCTCCACTGTTACTGGTCCGATCTGTCTGGTTTTCGAATTTGCCTGAGCTTTTATTGATATTAACAATCTGGTAAAGACTGGTAAAGATCGGATGGAAAATGAAGGCCACATCATCTTAACAAGATCAAGGGCCATAAATCCGCTGATATTGGTGCGATATGGCTGGTTTTCGAACCCGTCTGAGCTTTCATTGATATTAACAATCTGGTAAAGATAAAATGAAGGTCCAATCGTCTTAACGAGACAAAAGTTAATGACGGACAACTCGCCATCCCATAAGCTCTGCTGTCCCTTGGCCAGTCTCTGCTGTCCCTTGGCCAGTAGAGCTAACAAGAGGTCAATGACCTTGAAGCTCTACTGATAGGTTTTAGAAAAGCATTGCTGTGAAGTTTCATGAAAATCTGTCATGTAGTTTCAGGAGTAGTCGTTACAAGTTTTAACAATATAAACAAAGATGGCCGCGGCAGCCATGTTCAATGTCTTTGATCAGTAGAGCTAAAAATGAACAGCGTATTATTATTAAATTCTGTGAAAGTATTGTGACAACACCAACAGAGACTAAAATATTGTTGGACAAGTCATTAGGGAAGTCTTCTGTGTCCCGGGCACTCGTTTACAGATGGTATAAACGCTTCCAAGATGGGCGCACATCAACAAGTGATGACCAAAGGAGGGGCAGACCCAGCGTTATTGACGAAAACATGGCGTTAATAAAGGCGGCGCTAGATAACGACAGGCGTATCACCGTCAGGGAAAACATGGAAATGTGTGATATTGGACACAAAATAATCACTGAAAGCTGGAAATGACAAGAGTATGCGCAAGATGGATCCCATGCTTATGGACGGATGAACATATGCAACGAAGGGTTATAGATTCAAAATCATTCGTCAGTTCCTGAGTAAAATCATCACAACCTCCGAAAGGTGGTTTTACTTTTACGACCCGGAGACCAAACAACAAAGCAGTGTCTAAAAGCACCCAAGGGGGAAACTGACAATGCAGCATATTATTCCAAGGTAATTAATTTTGCTATACAGTAGATAATGCGCCCGCTCATACTGCCCAGGAAACAACGCTTTGAGAGGATCGCCCATCCACCTTACAGCCCTGACTTAGCACCTATGTATTTGCTCTTTTCCCGGCTGTCAAGTCAACTCCTTGGAATAAGGTTTGATAATCTTGTGGAATTAAAACCTGAAGTTTCAAACATAATTTCCAAGTTTTGACAATGGTTAATACATGGGTGCATAGACATGAGAAGTGTATATTGATGCTTGGAGAAAGAGTAGATACCACTAACTAAATAGAAACGCTGCAGAAATCAAGTAACGTCACGATTTGACATTGTTGGTGACTGCGCCGCCCTCCTCTATGTATGTTTTTAAATTAACATACTTCATAAACTATTTTATATTTCATATTGAAATTTTACAGACGAATACTTTAATCTGGTGTAGTTTTTATTTACGCCCAATCCGTTTTTATTTTATAAGGACCGTGTCAAAACTTTCCAAACAGCCCTCGTACAAGTATGACCCAATTTGACCCAATGCACAACCCAATTTGACCCAATGTACAAGTATGCTCCAATTTGACCCAGTGTACAAGTATGACCCAATTTGACCAGATGTACAAGTATGATCCAGACCAAATGTACTAATATGACCTAATGTGGAAGTATGATCCAATTTTACTCAATGTAGAAGAATGACCCAGTTTGACCCAATGTACATATAAGACCCAATTTACAAGTATAACCTAATGTAAAAGTATGACCCAATGTACAAGTATGGCCTAATGTAAAAGTATGACCCAATTTGACCCAATGTACAAGTATGACCCAATGTACATGTATGACTAAATTTTAACCAATGTCCCAATGTACACGTATGACCCAATGTGTACGACACAATCTGACTCAACCTACAAGTGTGACCCAATGTACAAGTATGACCCAATTTGACCCAATGTACAAGTATGACCCAATGTACATGTATGACTAAATTTTAACCAATGTCCCAATGTACACGTATGACCCAATGTGTACGACACAATCTGACTCAACCTACAAGTGTGACCCAATGTACAAGTATGACCCAATTTGACCCAATGTACAAGTATGACCCAGTTTGACCAAATGTTCAAGTATGATCCAGACCAAATGTACTAGTATGACCAAATGTGAAAGTATGATCCAATTTGACCTAATGTACAAGTATAACCTAGTGTAAAAGTATGACCCAGTCCAAATATTAGTGTTGGGAATCGGCTGAAAATTCATGATCGATCATCAGAATATTTAACCGATCGATGATCGATCATTAATTGATTAAATATGGCTGATATAAAAGACAAGTGTAAGCTTTTTTCAGACTATAATGAAGAAAAGAATCACATTTCAAGTATGTTCTGGTAATAAAGGAACCAAATGAAACTGACCAACATATATATTAAAAAATAAGTTGTGATACCCACTATAAATACGTGATTACTTGTTGCAAAATTATAACTCATTTTATTTTCTTGTATATTTTAGTACAAGGGAATGAAATAAGCCATAATTTTCAACAACCGAGTAAAGTCGATCATGAAAAATTGTAATCGATTAATCAGATCAAAGGCATAACTGATTGATGATCGATCAAATCGATTAATTGGAACAACACTATCAAATATGACCCAATTTACAAGTATAACCTAATGTAAAAGTATGACCCAATTTGACTCAATGAACAAGTATAACCTAATGTCCAAGTATGACCCAATGTACATGTATGACCTAATGTAAAAGTATTACCCAATTTGACCCAATGTACAAGTATGACCCAATCTCATTCAACGTACAAGTATGACCCAATTTGTCCCAATGTACAAGTACGACTAAATGTTACCCAATTTACAAGTATGACCCTCTCTGATAACCTACAAGTATGACCAAATTTGACCCAATGTAAAAGTATGACCCAATGTCCGAGTATGACCCAAAGTACAAGTATGACACAATTTGACCCAATGTAAAGTATGACCCAATTTGACCCAATGTCCAAGTACGACCCAATTTGACCCAATGTATAAGTATGACCCAATGGAAAAGTATGACCCAATTTGACCCAATGTCCAAGTACGACCCAATTTGACCCAATGTATAAGTATGACCCAATGGAAAAGTATGACCCAATTTGACCCAATGTACAAGTATGACCCTATCTGATTCAATGTACAAGTATGACCCAATCTGATTCAATGTACAAGTATGACCCAATTTGACACAACATACAAGTATGACCCAATGTACAAATATGACAACTGACAACCTACAAGGGTGACCCAATGTACAAGTATGATCCAATTTGACCCAATGTACAAGTGTGACCCAATTTGACCCAATGTGTAAGTATGCTCCAATTTGACCTAATGTACAAGTATGCAATTTGACCCAATGTACAAGTATGATCCAATTTGACCCAATGTGTAAGTATGCTCCAATTTGACCCAATGTACCAGTATGCAATTTGACCCAATGTACAAGTAAGATCCAATTTGACCCAATGAACAAATATGATCCAATGACCCACTGAACAAGTACGACCCAATCTGACCCAATGTACAAGTATGAGCAAGTCTGACCCAGTGAACAATTATGACCCAATTTGACCCAATGTACAAGTATGACCCGATTTGACCCAATGTACAAGTATGACTCAATTTAGTTAATCTAGAGCATGCGTTTTCTTGCAAAATCTTATCTTACTGTTTGTGGTTGGACAGGTGTGTCAGTTGAGAAGACAGCAGGGCCAGTTTCCAGCAGCATCTCCGAGTGGAATATTGGTCCAGAGCCTGGAGTAGAGCCGTCAAAGTATCTACAATAAACACACAAGCATTATAATGTTACAGTAATCTCCCAGTGGAATACTGGTCCAGAGCCTCGAGTAGATCCCTAAAAGTATCTACAACAAGAAGCAGTCCGAGGGACGGCCAGAGTCCCCAACCGGGTCTTGTGCAAAATTAACAATTCAGAAGCTGCACATTTGTCGAAGGTTACTGTTTTGTCAACACAATAATTGCACAAATGTCAAACTGCTGTTAAAGGTTAATGTGTTTCGTCAACACAATAATTGCAAACATTTCAAAGAAAATTGTTATTGGCCAGTTTGTTAATTCTGAAGTTATTGAAGAAACAGTTATCTTTGAATGTACCCATACGAAAGGTTGAATGTAGCCATGTGAATGATCATGCAAGGAATGTTGAATACCTTACCATGTTTAGCTGTAAAATATGTGTTCCTGTGTTCTGAAGGTATCGTGACCGTGACCTTTGAGCTACTGACCTGGGTTTTGCAGGCGACACGCCGTCTCATTATGGTGAACATTTGTGCCAAGTTATTTCAAAATCCTAAGATGCATGACAAAGTTACAGCCTGGACAAGCCTATTTCCGACCTTTTACCTCCAAGTGTGACCTTGACCTTAGAGCTACGGACCTGGGTCTTGCGTGGGACATGCCGTCTCATTATGGTGAATAATTGTGCCAAGTTATTTCAAAATTCCACGATGCTTTACAAAGTTACAGCCTGGACAAGCATATTTCTGACCTTTAACCTCCAACTGTGACCTTCACCTTTGAGCTATGGACCTGGATCTTGCGCGCGACACGCCTGTCTCATTATGGTGAACATTTGTGCCAAGTTATTTCAAAATCCCACAAAGCAGGACAAAGTTACAGCCCGGACAAGCCTATTTCTGACCTTTTACCTCCAAGTGTGACCTTGACCTTAGAGCTACGGACCAGGGTCTTGCGTGGCACACGCCGTCTCCAGGGTTCAAACTAGGCCTGGATTTTAGGGAGAAGTGACTTCTATAAGTGACTTCTCCCTCCAAAGAAAATAGAGAGAAGTGACCAAAAATTAGGGAGAAGTAAGGGAGACAGGATCTTTTAAATTAATCGCGCAATCGGTTATTGTTAATTATTAACTGATATACATGTATACACCCTATTGGTTATAACCTTTCGATTATTTAAGAGCATGCTAGCTGTTTCAAATTAAATGTGTTTATTAATTTTATTCACACTCACAGGCACTCTTTACTTATATATACTGTAAATATAGAAGAAAGTATTGAGAGAAGAATTAATATAAATATATTGCATGCATCTTTATTTATTGATCTTTCTATCAATTTGTATGGAGTTCTATGAAGGGTGTAAATATGATTCTCAAACTTCTTCCTAAAAGGCTTATTCCTCATTAAGACCTATCAGACCAATTTATGTGTTTTGTTTCCCAATTTGTATTAGCTAAAAACAATATTTAATAAAAAGAAATGTTTTTCCTCAATCCGAACTTATGTACCTATCCAAACTACTATGACACCACACTTTTCCGGAAGTAAAATATTGCCGAAAATTTAGTAGAAATGTCATCTATTATTAACTTTTTTTCATGCATTAATTTGTTTGGAATGCCAAAAGATCCGTTTTATCAAACAATTAAGAAAACACAACTCTAATCATTATTCGGTGGTATCATTTAATCACCTCAGGTCAATTAACTTCAGACTGTTGTTTCGATCATGTTTTCAACTTGTCTAACTGTAACGGAACCTACAATTGGTAAATTGTTTAGCTATACGCAATCTCATTGGATAAGGCGTGTGTATTCCCTGTACAGTCTAATTTGTAAACAAAAAATGGTGAGGTGCAAAAATTGCCTCGGGGGATATCACAGTTGTAGCGAAGTATGCTCCCCGCAGCGTTGCTGCTGTGATCGATCAAAGCAATTAGCATAATCCCTTCCCAGAGATGTCTACGTCTGTCCTGAGACATAAACAACAGGTCAATTAAAGGACTGGTTATACTTTGCTTGAGGGCAGGAAAAAAGCGAAGTGGTCAATCTGAAGGCGACTTAAACTTCGCCTTCAGCTAAAAAAAAGCAAAGTCACGGAGGTAAAAGCGACTTTGTCGCCCTCCAGTTTGAACACTGCGTCTCATTATGGTGAATATTTGTGCCAAGTTATTTCAAAATCCCACGATGCACGACAAAGTTACAGCCCGGACGATCATATTTCTGACCTTTAACCTCCAACTGTGACCTTGACCTTTGAGCTACGGACCTGGATCTTGCACGCGAAATGCCGTCTCATTATGGTTAACATTTGAGTTATTTCAAAATCCCACAATGCATGACAAAGTTACAGTCCGGACAAACAACAGACTGACTGATGGACTGACCCACTGACTGACTGAGGGCAAACCTAAAGTCCCCTCCGGTCCGGACCGGTAGGGGACTAATAAACACACAAGCATTATAATGTAACAGTAATCTCCGAGTGGAATATTGGTACAGAGCCTGGAGTAGATCCGTCAAAGTATCTACAATAAACACACAAGTATTATAATGTTACAGTAATCTCTATCTTGGATTTCTGCTTTTCCCCTTAGATCCAAGTTAACATTAAGTACATCATTCCTGTAAAGTTTCATAAAAATCCATCCATTGGTTTCAGAGTAGTTGTACAAAATTGTTGGTGATAATAAGACTTGGATTTCAAACCAACATGAATTTTACCTGGGACAACTAGTGTTCAAGAGAAACATTCCTGTAAAGTTTAAACTAGAAAGGTGTTCCATGGAACACTTGGGTCGCCTGCCGTGTGCTTATTTCAATAAGTAGAATCTATAAAGTTTGAAGACAGGTGGTGCAATCTTTCATGAATTATGTAGATTTTTTTTTTTTTTTAGGTATTAAACATTTACGAAAAAAGGGGTTTAAATCTGCATTGGATAATTTATAAGGAAGAACTGTATAAAGTTTCACGACTGTATGTCAATAATTTGCCAAGTTATGAGCTAGATTAGGTTGCCTTTTAAAAATTTTTGGAAAGGGGAATAACTCTGCCAATGTGAAAGTCAGAGTTATTGGACATATATAATGACATTCCTTTGGTAAAGATGAAGATGTGTGTGATGTTTCGTTAACATAGGTCAAATACTTTTCAGTTATGACCAATTATGAGCTTGGTTAGGTTGCAAGCTTTACCAGACTGTTAATACGCACAACAGACATTATAAACGACGGACAAAGTGATCCCTAAGTGTCTGCCATTCTAAGCAGGTGTGCAATAGTTTCAGAGGAATAATAGTCACAAAATTGTCTTTTGTAAATCTATTTTTAGCTGTGGTGGCCACCTTGGACTTTCCATCAATCTGAATTTTACCTATGACCAACTAACCATGAGAAGTATTCCTGTAAAGTTTCAAGAAAATCCATCCAGTAGTTGCAAAACACATCATACATCAATCAGATTCATCCTTTTACGAATGAAATATATGTATATTAAATCAAGATTCAGAAAATAGTTATAATGAAAGTAATATATTTAAGATACGGCACAATAAAGGCTCGACTTCATAAATGAACAAGAGCACCACCGCCTAGCAGGGCATATACGCTAGGTCATCGTTGGCACGATTAAGTTCCAGCTTAAACCTTTTTCGAAGGGAAATAATTAAAAAATATGAACCAGAGAGTTATGGGCGTTAATCAGATGTATTCATTGGATCATGCTGAAGAGGTATATACAGTTTCAGTGAGGCAGACCTTATACTTTGGAAGTTATTATATGTATAAGCCACAATCAGAAGTCAGATAAAAGTTAACGGAAGGACGCCACAACATCCTTCAGGGCATATAAAAAAAAGTATGCAATGGATTCAGAGGAATAATAGCCACAAAAATTTCTTTTGTGAATCTATTTTTAGCTGTGGTGGCCATCTTGAATTTCCAATCAACCCCTATTTTACCTACGACCAACAGCAACATTTCTAAGTTTCATGAAAATTCATCGAGTAGTTACAGAATACATCAGTCACATTTATCCTTCTACGTTATGAATGAAATATACAATCAAGACCTAGAAAATATATTTTAACTGTTATAAGGAAAATAATATATACTCTTCTAAGGATCACTTTTATTCTTCCATATAATTTTATTAGAAATTAATTCACCAGAACTATATTAATTTCATTGATACTTCAACAATTCCACAATTGGAATCAAGTCATGAGTTCACATGACCATACACTGCCCTCCACAATTTGAATCACTGACCATACACGGCCCTAAATAATTTTTCATTTAAAATAGATTTCTATTTTACATGAAATTATTTAGGGCAGTGTTTGGTCATGTGGTCTCATGAATCTATTTTACATGAAAAATTATTTAGGGCAGTGTATGGTCACGAATAGATTTCTATTATACATGAAATTATTTAGGGCAGTGTATGGTCACGTGAACTCACGACTTGATTCAAATTGTGGAATTGTTGAAGTATCAATGAAATTAATATCGTTCTTGTGAATTAATTTCTAATAAAATTATATGGAAGAATGAAAGTGATCATTACAGTAGTATATATTATTTTCCTTATAACAGTTAAAATGCTATTTATTTCAGCAAGAAATTTAGACAGCAAAAAAGTGATCCTTGAAAAATTTTGAGTAGTATATTTACCAAGATATTACATAATACAGGCTACACTTAATAAATGAAATAATATAATTCTCGAAAACTTGTTGTATTTACCAAGAGAATAAAGCACATGCACATTACCTGGATTAAGGTCATACAAGATGGCAGACTTGATCAGCAGTTTCTTCTGCTTCATCTGGTCACATGATGGACTGGACTGGTGTTGGGAATAATCCCACGTTATCGGACCCGTTCTACTTCTGTGATGACCTGGCATGTGTCTTGTAAAGGATTCGTAAGACAAATCTGGAGAAAATCTGCCTGTGGAATCACCACTAGACTGTCCAAGTCTCGTCTCATTTCTTCTATTCAAAGTTCCTTCCCATCTGGTCTGCTCCCTTCTTTCGGTCATAGCTCCGTCATCAGATTTTTCCAGGTGATGATATTCAACATCAGACAACCGTGGGGAGCTTGCATAAATAGGAGATGTGCTTGCATCTATCATGATTGCTCTGTGCATTCTGGGATTGTCAACATCTAGTACTTTTTCACTTAAATATCTTGCAAGTTTGCTGGGTGCGTTGTCATAGTTTGGTCTTATTTTGTCTATGTAATCTCCTGTTGAAGATATGCCCTGTTCGTTAGAATATCCAGTCTGTGAGTTGCTCCTGTGTTTATGCCACATTCGGTCATCTTGGAAACCTCTTGACCTCCCATACTC
Organism: Cyrtodaria siliqua; assembly: GCA_037043455.1. Lineage (NCBI taxonomy): Eukaryota > Metazoa > Mollusca > Bivalvia > Adapedonta > Hiatellidae > Cyrtodaria > Cyrtodaria siliqua. The sequence goes on along the minus strand of JAWPHD010015133.1, from coordinate 12,346 downwards.
GTTTGACGAGTCACTACAGACAGAAGTATCACTAAGGGGAGATTCTTTTCTTTTATATTTGTTTTGCTGAACATTTTTTGTTGCAAATCTTGAATTACCAGAGATTTCTCTACTTCTTGATGCCTGCCCTGGACCATATAGATCCGAGGCCTCAGAGGAATAGCTAACATCGCCTTGTCTGTACTTGCGGGGGTCGTTTATACAGTTGTCAAATCTTTTAGGACTATTGGAACCGTTTCTAGACCGACTAGAAAGGGATAAACCTCCGGATCTCTGCGACAGAAGTTGTGAAGTACTTTTTGTTCCATGTCGCCTGTAATCTACTGGAGACTCGTTTCTAGGTAGAGATGAACTGCTTCCAACAGCTTCATACTTGTAACTGTGAGAGCTGTCACATGAATGGCTTGATGTAGACCTACTTCTAAACTTATCTGTGTCATGATACAAGCTAGTATTGCTTCCATAATGTTTGTAGTCGACTGGAAGTCTAGCTTTTCCTACTGGTGATTTGTGCCCATCCTTTTCATATCTGGAACTGTTTGAGCTGTCTCGGGAACTAGCAGATACAGTTCTATTTTCATTTGTTTTCAATTGGTGATGTAAACCTGAATATCGCTGTTTGACATTTGTTTGCAAGGACCCAGCATCACTTTTAGGGTTAGCTGACGGTCGTTTGTATGATCTGTCCTTCCTCCAGTCATCTGAACTTCCACTCCGAGTTCCATACTTGGCCCAGTGGGATCTTTCTGTACATTGAGTCTTGACTGGTCTTTTTTTGTTTTTGGGGTGATTTTTAGATTTTTTGAACGATGACTGAGATGAGCAGAGAGTTGTTGAAGTAGAACTTTCAGATGATCTGGATGAAGAACTTACTGAACTTTCAGATGATCTTGACCCTGAAGGGGAACTTGATGATGTTGAAGATGAGCTGGAAGACAATTGTGAAGAACTAGAGGATGGTCTCGATACTCTGTTTGATCTAAAAGTAGGTCTCCCTCTAAATGCTCTGGTTGCATCTATCCCTTTTGGTTGATTGGGAACATTGCTGTTGTTGCAGGGTTTGTTGGGGTCACTGGAATCAATGCTGGTTCTGCTTTCTTGATCACTGTCCAAACCTTGTTTGATATACACTCTGCTGGACTGAGGTTTTCTTCCAACTCGTGGTCTGTATAAGGAGCCTTTAGAATCAGAGTCGGATGATCCCCCTGAGAGTACCTTCCGAAGCATCACTATCGCTGAATTACTTATCCTTGGTTTTTGTTTCTTTTGTGCAAGCCTGCTGATTCCTGACCGTCTATTGAGTTGACAAGGAATTATTCCTGGTTGTTTATTATGTGCATGACCACTAATTATATGACAAAGATCTTTTCCATGGTTTTCATCCAGTGCACCAACATAAAATGGTGCTTGCTCCTCTCCTCTCTGTTCGGGGGAACCAATAGCTTCCTGCACAGACAGTCCACCACTGCTTGTTTTTATAACCGGTTCATGGCATATTCGTTGTTTCAAATCTGATGTACTGATCATTGTTCCAGTGAGCTCGTCTTGAAAGTTACTACTTTCTTTGATAGCTCTCAGTTGCTTCTCAATTAATTCAGTATTGATTCTTTTGTGCATATTTTGGGCATCCTTGTTCCACACAGCGGGACTGGTTTGGGCAACTGGTGCTTTTGTACTAACACCTGAACATCTATTTACTACACCACTGCTTACAGGCAACATTTCTCGACTATCGCGGGTGTTATAGCGTTTCCAAATTGGACCGACAGCTCTTGTTGCATTATTTCCATATAATCTTTTTAATTTTTTCCATCGTTTCTGTGCCACACCTTGAGGAAATCCAAGCGTGCTGCTTTTATTATTTTCTGAATATCTTGTTTGATTTTTATACATTCCTGAGCAAACGTTTTCCCCAACCAATGCATCTTTTTTAAATGTGTTCATTTTAAAGCACACAATGCCTCTTTTCTGTAGATCTTCTAAACCAAGCTTTGGTTTGACATGAGGCTTTTGTTTAGAGAATGGTTTTGTGCAAGGATTTGCTTTGACTTGTGGTTTTGCATTAAAGATTTCCTCTGTGTAAGGTTTTGGATGAAACTTGTGTTCAGAGAACTGTTTTGTGCAAGGATTTGGTATGGCATGTGGTTTTGCATTATAGATTTCCTCTGAGCAATGTTTTGGCTGAGCAACATTTCCTCTTAAACAGACGATTCCCCTTTTTTTCATTTCTTCTAAACTAAAGCTGCGCGTATTTGGTTCTTTTTGTTGATGTAAAACTGTTGGGGCTGGTTTCAACTCAGAAACATCAGCAAGGTTTTCTCCAAATATCCTCTGCACATTTATTGTAACACATTCTAGTGCTGTGTGTATCTCTTCACTTGTCTTTTCAGTACAAGCTTCGTTCTGTATTGGGTCTGGTATGGAAGTTGGACTTGTCCTCCCAGTGATCGACTCCGTACTCACAGACCCATCTTCAGTCCATTTACACTTGGAAAATATTTCTTCAATTGATGTTTGTAAATCAACACATGTACTATCTGATGAATGATCTTCACCATAAATCTCTGTCTTTATTTGTATTATAGAATCTGTAGATGTTGATGTTTCTGCCATGGGACTGTTCTCAGAACTGGACCTGTTTGATGCCATTTCAAAATCAACTCCCTCTCTAACAGAACCGAAAGTATCCACTAGCAAGTGTCCAGATGAAGATTTTGTTTCTTCCTCTGCAGAACCATCATTGCTACTGTCATCATACACAGAAGACAGCAGAGATAAGGAATTTGGTGTTCCAGAATACACATTTTCCAAGATCTTTATTCCAGCATGGTCTTGATTGGGAACTGAAAATACAGAGTCCTGTGATAAATCTTCAGTAAAACTTGTTGCAGTTTTTTCTGAACCACTGGAATGAATGCTTTCATTTGTTGATTGTTTGGGAATCCCCTCATTCCTGTGTTCAGAACATGTCTCTCTAGTAGATACATGTGCCAGGTTATTGCTATGGAAATTGCTTTTTAAGTTGTGTCCAATACTGACATTGTTTTTACTAGCCTGTGCTTGTACTATACCAACTGGAAATCTTGAGGTCTTCAATAAACTTGCAAACAATTCAGTTTTCTTTTCCATCAAAGTATGTTCACCTTGAATTGAATTCGTTAATGTTTTTGTTTTTGTTTTCAATCTACCCAACACATCTTCTTTACTTCCTGAGTAATGCATTGGTTCTCTTTTAACCGTTCCTTCATTGTAACAGCAGGCCGATAGTTTCAAAGGCGACAAGATTCTTTCTTTTTTGATATTTCTGTAATCAATCACAGGCCTAGTTTTTACAGAGGTAGGAGGGTCTTGCTCATGTTCATGTTTTATTGAACTAATCGCATCATTCCATATGGCTTTGTTCCATTCCCAATCAAATTTCAGTGGTTGCATATCTGGCTCATCAGCTGTTTCGTGTTGCTGACATGCTCTTATTTGTGCATCTCTTTCAGATTTAATAGAGTTTAGATGTTTTCCATTCCAGATAAACTCTCCAGCAATCTTTTCTTGTGGACCAAAACAAACGCGTCCACTCCCCTTAGTATTCATACTGCCTTCATCAGTATGCAAATCACTGAAAACATGAGTGTTTGGAACAATTGTGCTTACTTCTTCTAGCTTTGCATGATTAGTTTCAACAATTACAGTGTGATTAGTGGTCTGCCCCCACTCACAACTCTCAGTATGACGTGTTGGGAGTTTATCAGTGTGTTGAAGATGTAGAGTTATTCCTGACAGATGAATTGGTGTGTCACCTGCTTCTGTTTCACATTCATTGTTCTGCAGTACTGGTGTGTCACCTGCTTCTGTTTCACATTCATTGTTCTGCTGAATTGGTTTGTAAACTGTTTCTGGTTTATATTCATTGTTCTGCTGAATTGGTTTGTCACCTGGTTCTGTTTCACATTCATTGTTCTGCCGAATTGGTTTGTCAACTGGTTCTGTTTCACATTCATTGTTCTGCTGAATTGGTTTGTCAACTGGTTCTGTTTCACATTCACTGTTCTGCTGAACTGGTTCTGTTTCACATTCATTGTTCTGCTGAATTGGTTCGTCAACTGCTTCTGTTTCAAATTCATTGTTCTGCTGGACTAGTTTGTCACCTGCTTCTGTTTCACATTCATTGTTTTCCTTTTGAACTAGTTTGTCAACTGCTTCTGTTTCATATTCATTGTTCTCCTGTGGAATTGGTTTGTCAACTGCTTCTATTTCATATTCATTGTTTTCCTTTTGAACTGGTTTGTCAACTGCTTCTGTTTCATATTCATTGTTCTCCTGCTGCACTAGTCTGTCAACTGCTTCTGTTTCATATTCATTGTTCTCCTGCTGCACTAGTCTGTCAACTGCTTCTGTTTCATATTCATCGTTCTCCTTTGGAACTGGTTTGTCAGCTGTTTCTAGTTCATATTCATTTGTCTGTTGCATTGGCTGGGCAACTTCTGTTTCACATTCATTGATATTTTGCATTTCCTCAGATACTTCTTTGTAAAACTGTGCCATTTCCTCTTCAAGGCAATCTGAATCTTTAGTTTTAGTAGACAAATTAAACTTTTTACTGTACACACTTTCACACAATTGTTTTAATGTGCAAGGATTTGTTCTAATCATTTCATATTCGTTCCCCGTGTCATTCATGTTGTCTTCGTTTCTAGGACTTCTATGAATAATATTGTCAGTAAGAGTTGTTTCATTTCTGACCTCAGCTGCATGGTTCATCTGTGCTTCATATACATCTGCAGTGGACCACTGATTTTCATCTCCCTTTGCACTAGACGTCTGATTTACATCTCCCTCTGCATTGGACCACTGATTTTCATCTCCCTTTGCACTGGACGTCTGATTTACATCTCCCTCTGCATTGGACCACTGATTTTCATCACCCCCTTCACTGAACCACTGATTTTCATCTACCTTTATATTAGACCACTGATTTTCATCACCATCTTCTATTTTAACAACACTGCTTCCTAATCCCGGTGAAATCTCGAGCTTAGAATCTTCAGCATTCTCTGCTGAATAGTCTTCATCACTTACAACCAATGTTAATGATTTGCGTAAGCAAAAATTTCTATCTTTTGCCATAAAATGATTATCTGATTTTTCAGGAACTGCCATATGTTTATTGATGGAGTTTGTACACATATCTTTCAATGTTGAAATACTGTTAACCAAATCTTGCTCTTCAACAATGTCACACTGAGATTTCCTTGTCAGCACATGACTATGATCTTTTGTCGTCTTTTCTGTTGTATAATTTGCTTTCGTTTCAATATATTTTGAAGGCTCACTTTCAGACATCTCTTCTGTATGGTGTTTTGTTACAGATTTGTCTTCACAAGCTTCTCTTAGTCTGGAAAGGAAACTGCCAACTGAATTCAAGTATGATACAGAGTTGCTGTCATATTTTTCTTCTTTTACAAAACACTGATTCATTTGTCTGCCACCTGCCAGCAAAATGGCAGCATTTTCATATTCACTTTTTGCTTCTAGGTTTCCATCTGCCTGGAGTACATCATCAACAGGGTTAGAAGTAGTTGTTGTAACAGCAGCAATAAGTGGAATATCTTTATTGATAAAGTTTCTACAAATATCTTTCAATGTTGAAATATTTCTGTTCGAATCTTGATCCTCAACATTGTCACACAGAGCTTTCCTAGTCGACACGTTACTATGATCTATATCTGTCTTTTCTATTGCTGAGAATTTTTCTTCTCCTGCCTTTGCTTCGATAATACTTTCAGATTCATTTTCAAACAACTCTTTGTAAAAGTGCATCATTTCTGCGCTAAGATCTGGGATTATGTAGTCTTCTTTATGGTGTTTTGCTACAGAATTTTCTTCATGAGTTTCTCTCAGTCTGGACAGGAAACTGCCAATGGAGTTCAATTGTGATACTGAGTGACCGTCACATTTTTGATCTTCCACTAAACATGGATTCTGTAGTTTGTCACCATCTAGAGAGGTGTCAGCTGTTTTATTTTTACTTGCTGCATTTGCCTTTAGAACCTCATCTGCAGGGTGTACATCTTGCAAATCTGACAGTGGTGCAGGGATACTAGTGACCACAACAGATGCAGATATGTGTGAGCTCTGTTCCCCCAAACACCAGGGTCTTTTCTTCAAAGTCTCTCTTTCACACATGTCTTTCAATGACACAGGATTTATCAGTTTGGGTGATGGATCTTTTGGTAATGGAATTTCATGTACTGGAATGTCTAAAGCACCAGACTCGTTTTTAGATTTTTTCCTTTTATCTTTTCTTTCAATATTAGATCTTTTATTTTTACCTTTTCTTTCAATTTCCGCAAGCCTTTCAAAAGGTTGATTTTTATTTTCCTGGGTCAAAACAAAGTATGTATCGGGGCTTTGTCTGTCCTGTAGAAAAGGAGCCATATTATCACCTGATATCATCCAAGGGAAAATGCCTGCTGTCTGACTTCCAGACGAGAAGGGGTCCACATACTGCTGAGATGAACTCTCGGATAACACAGGCGACTGATATTTAGGCACAGAAGTAGTGAAACTGGAGTTTCCACCATTCACCACATAATCCATCAGCCTAGGCGAGTATAGCCTTGGACCCGTGGTTGCGGAGTAAATCCTTGGAGCAGTGCCAGGTAAGTTAAGCCTTGGATCTGTGCCAGTAGGGTAGAACCTTGGACCCGTGCCCGGTGGGTAGAGATTTGAACCTGCGCCTGGTGGGTAGTTACTTGGACCTGTGCCAGGTGGGTAGAGACTTGAGCACGTGATTGGTGGGTTAAGCCTCGGATCTGTGGGAAAGTATGGTCTCATATGTGGATGAAAAATTGCTGGCCGAGGTTGAAAGAATGGAGAATGGTGCATCATATAGGAAGGAGATGACAAAACTCTTGAGAAATACTGATTTGGATGACTGAATTGTATGGGGCTGGTGTATGGTGAAATCAGAATGGGACTGGCTCTACACTGTTCATGCGACTGCTGTGTGGTAGCACCTGCTTCAGCAACCAAATTCTCCTGAAGGGTTGGTCCTGCTACGGTAGTTAATTCACCAGCCAAACTAGGTGAATTAATGGCATAATGCTGCAGGTTTGGCAGACTTCCACTCATACTATAAGGAGTGCTTAAATTAGAACCCGCACTGCTCAAATTTGGCGACATTTGTTGAAATAAACCTGAATGGTGCTCAGTTCTGAATTCTTCAACCTGCAGCCTAGCAGAGGGAGTAGAATCACACGAAACTACAGCTGTATGTCCAGGTAGTGAATTTTCACACATAAGCCCTTCCATAGATTCAATGTTCTTTGCATGTACTTCAGACGTGCTTCTATAGTCTTTTGATGCATACGAATAAAACTCTGCTGATATTTCCCCAACAGACGTCTTTGCAATGCCATCCTTACCTTCTGTAATAACGAAAGAAGATTCAGTTGCTGTAAGTGTACATGTATTTGATACTTGGTCATGATCTTCATATGGGGCACCCTCCTGTGAATCTGAGTTACAATATCTAGCCAACAAACCTTGTGTTTCTGGTAAATGTGGCAGGTTACTCGTTGAGTTATCAATTCTGTCATTCTCTGTTCTAAAGCAATCAACATCGTTGACTTGTTGGTCAGACTGATGGGTTGGATCACCTTGTATACAGGTGTCGTTTTCAGGTGCAATTCTATTTTCCTTGGACTCCTGGGACAACTGCTTCCTCGTGTCTATTGAATTCACACGGCTCTCTGTTTTGATCACATTATTTACCATTTTGACATTACGAGCGTCACTACTATTGTGTGCATGGCTTATATTTTTAATAGATGCAGTATTCCACTCAGTGTAAGCAGCTACTTCAGAATTTTTTATATTGAATGCTTTTCCAAAAGGTTTGCTTTCACTGCCGATTGTAGAGCAGGAAGGAACATTGGTTTGGTTTCGATTCTCGCTTTCCTGATTTGAACACGACTTTTTGTTGTTGGAACTGCGTGCCTTTACTTCCATATGATGCATGTCTAAACAGGTCTTTATTTCGGTATCATAAGACAATTGTTCTCCCTCCATCTCATCAGACAGTTCAACAGTTCCATGTTTTTCCTCATCATCATCTGTGTTTTTCGCATTTGTGTATAATTTTTCTTTTTCTGGCATCACATCTGTCGTACATTTGGCTTTGTTACTCATGGTCAGTAAAGCTCCTTGTGAGTGGTCTTCATTAACTTCATCATCAATTGCTGTATTCACATTTTGATTAGTTTCATCTTCCACATTGTCTGGTGTAATATTACCATTACTAGTCTGCATTTCAGAACTTGTATTCAAAGCATAAACACAAACTGTTGATACTTCTTGTATTTGCTCCATATCCTCTGTCATATTAAAGTTAACGTAAGCTCCACCATCTGTATCAGTACATTCTACTTTTGCTATATCACTTTGCATTTCTTGATCATTCTCGTTAACATGTTCCCGTGTATCAGGATCAATTACCACATCATGCATGTCCAGCACTGTTGACTGCACATCTGTTATTTCAATGCTGTTTTCTTCATTATCATCAACAGGGAAAACGGGTAGCACCTTTTTACTAGAATAATCGAGACCTGGAGGCTCCTTTAATGGTTCAGGAATCTCATTTGATATTTCCTGGTAAAACTGTGATATTTCACTTTTAATGCAAAGTGATCCAGCAGTTTCTGAACAGGCAGCTTCCACATTCTCTGATGTATCGCCACTCTTACTCGTTTTCTCATGTGGCATTTCATCTTTATTCTTTTGATCACCAGCAATGTTATTGCAATTGTCCAAAACACTGGCACTTTCATCCTCATTTCTGTTTATTATCTCTTCTCTTGAATTATTCATATTGGACTCGTCTTGAAACGTATCAAGTTTATCTTCAACAGTATGATCCATGTCCACATTATCTTTACTGCAATTGTTTGTCATACTATCATTCTGGCTGACTTCATCAACTGTGTAACTATGTAGGGAACTGTCTGGAACACTGAACGTTTCACTAGTCTGTTTGTTGTGTCCTTTGTCTGCAATATCGGAATAACTCACTGGCATTTCATAATCATTAGGTTCAGCACTCACAGTATTACTGAACTGTGTTACAGGTTTCAATGTTATATCGGACTCATTGATTTCATCAACTGTTTCATACAGAGCAGAATAATCAGTTATGTCTTGGATTTTACTAGTCTCCAAGTCTTGATCATTCATTGTCAAACTGGTACTGTTCACAGATGTGTCACAGTCGTGTTCTTTTTCAACTTCACCAACACTGTTAACATCTGTTAAGTCATTTTCTGGAATTTCATCTATTGTGTGAAAAATCATGGAAACTTCTGTTTTGTCTTGCACGCCATTCTCATTTTTGTCATCAGTTGAATCCACTAGTGAGACATCATGGTCTCCATGTTCGGCCATGAAATCATTCTGCACAGCACAATCCTCACTCTCATCACAACTGGCTGCTCCTTTCTCGGTCAATGTCAGGTCCAAGGAAGTGGTATCATTCAAGCTCTTGTCATCCCTAATGCTTCTCTCTGACCTGTCACCTTCTTCGGTTAGATAGTTTGCTAAGGAATGAGCAGGTGTGCTAGTGTTTATACTGATTAAATGCTCGATGTCTGAGTTATCTGTATCTGTTAATTTATGCTTATGTGAAGTTTCAGCGTCACTTTCTGATACCATATCAACAATGATATATCTCTTGTTTTGTCCGGAGTCGGAGAATTCATCACTTGATTCTCCAAATGGGTCTACTCCAATAGCATTATCCAATGCAGCTTCTTCATCATTCCAATCAAGTTGTAGATCAGAGTCGGAAGATAAAATTCCTTTTCTTGGATTATTGACTTCTGCTTTATTTCCTTCAGGAGATTTCTCCGTTTCAGAAGAACCAGTTTCGGATGTTTTATTTGATTTAAATGACTGTTCTGAAGTTTGATCAAAGTCTTCTGAACTGGCTAAATTCACAGAAAGTGGTTTCTGATCTTTTTCATTTCTGTTGTTCGGACTGTTGTTCTCCAGTGTCACATTATCAACTGCGGATGTAAATGCAGATTCAGAACTCACTTCAGGTTTATTCCTGGTATGAAGTGGAGTCCAACTACTTAACTTTGACTTACTGAAAGTCTTTTCTTGAGTAGACTCTAATTTAGAAGGAAGTTTCTCTGTTACATTTGTTCCAGTATATGCAACTGTCTCCTGAACACAATCAATCTTTTCCGGCTTTGCAGTTCTAGAATCGTCTTTTTCAATGATAACCCTTCTAGTGTCTCCCGTACAGAAAAGTTCCAAAGATGCTTCATTGAATTCATCTATTTCTATACCTGTAATATAGACACAAGATTTTTAGTCTTTCATGTGTCAATAAATTCATGCTTGTTACCACAACCTTTATTTGTGTCTGTTCATTTTGTATCAAACAAGCCAGTTTTTATTTTCTTTGGCAAAATATACTAAAGGAAAAAGGAAACGCAACTCTGTATTAACAAGAGCATATCAAGAATTGCAGGGCAATCCATAGTCCCCCACCGGCCCAGACAATCATTTTCCAGACATTTTCTATGATGGAGGTCAAAGATCAAGGTCAAGGTCACAATGACCTTATTTTGGTACAATACACATCGTTATCCCAAGATTTATTCAAATATCAAGTTTGGTATCTCTGAGTGTTACAGTATTGAAAATACGGTCCGGACAAGCATTTTCTATGACAGAGGTCACAGTGACCTTATTTTGGTACGCGACACACAGCTATCCCAAGATGTATTCACATACCAAGTTTGGTATCTCAGTGTTATAGTATTGAAAATACGGTCCGGACAAGCATTCTTTATGACAGAGGTCACAGGTCAAGGTGAAGGTCACAATGACCATATTTTGGAACGCGACACACCGCTATCCCAAGATGTATTCACATACCAAGTTTGGTATCTCTAAGTGTTATAGTATTGAAAATACAGTCCGGACAAGCATTTTCTATGCACTTTCTATGACAGAGGTCACAGGTCAAGGTCACAATGATCTTATTTTGGTACGCGACACACCGCTATCCCAAGATGTATTCACATACCAAGTTTGGTATCTCGTAAGTGTTCTAGTATTGAAAATTCGGTTCAGACAAGCATTTTCTATGACAGAGGTCACAGTGACCTTATTTTGGTATGTGACGCACCACTATCCCAAGATGTATCCACATACCAAGTTTGGTATCTCAAAGTCTTATAGTATTGAAAATATGGCCTGGACAAGCATTTTCGGAACATTTTCTGTGACAGAGGTCACAGGTCAATGTCAAGGTCACAGTGACCTTTCTTTGGTACGCGACACACCGCTATCCCAAGATGTATCCACATACCAAGTTTGGTATCTCAAAGTCTTATAGTATTGAAAATATGGCCCGGAAAAGCAATTAGGAAGGATGGACGGACAGAGTGCAAACCCCCCCCCCCCCCCCCCCCCCCATCTTGGCGTGTATCAAATATCTGGACATGCATTTAACTAAATAACTATACTTTTATTTCAGTACAGAGTACTTAGATTAATATTTTTATAGTTTTGTGTTAATCTGTATTTCAGATAAACGTTCACAAGCGAAACCAAGCGTTACATCATAGCGCGGGCAGCATATACTAACAGCGTATATGGTTAGAAATGGTCCTGGCACCTATTTGCTTGTTGGGAGGATCACTTTTATTCACAGTGGTTTCACTGCGTTTTTTTCTGGGGTGCGGCATAACTGACATAGGTGCTTGAGACAAATATGTGTCATCTTGATGTGACTAAACCTGGACGTCCTTGTTTAGGAGGGTTGTTGGTCAATAAAGTCTCCCTCAGATGTTGAAATAATATTGTTATAGTGCATTTATGCACGCCAAGATGGACAGACACCATACACTGCGAAATTTCATTCAACGGCTATCTGAAGACGGTAAACGTGGCATAAAGAAAACCTTATTAAATTTGACAAAACACTGGATTCTTGATAAATGATGTCATGTGACAAAATTAAGACAGAAAGTGGCATGTGTTCCCGATTACTGGTAAATTAACAAAAGATTATTTGAACAAACAACACTTCATATATACCGACCCTAAAAGAGTTGCATTTCCTTTTTCCTTCAGTATATATTACAATATGGTAAATGATCACCAAATTGGGAGACTTGAAATCTATTTAGACTTAAAAGTTTAGAGCTATTCCATTAAAACATACATGGGACTCCCAGGAAGGCAATTAAAAAAAATCTACGAGTGAACCCTATTTTCTGAAATTTGGTTCTGCACACTCAATTTTGCATCTATGGGTGGTGTTCAATTTCAAAAG
>JAWPHD010015132.1:0-57067 GCA_037043455.1 Cyrtodaria siliqua | reverse complement strand
AGATGCTTGACCTTCTATGTCTGGCCATGTGCCATTCTTCCACTGCCCTGTCATATTCAAACTGATGGAGGTGGGCCCTGCATTGTTACTGCCAGCAGTGCATTGAGAACTCTGTTACACAGAGTTGACCTGTGCTGTCTTAATTCAATCTGCTGTTGATGTTGGAAGAAGCAGACCAACAGCTGCAATATTGTACAAGTTGGGGTGAGACTCCTGTAGCTCTCTGTCATTCTTTGTAACCTCCCTCACTTGTCTCCACTCGATCATCATTGAATCTTCATCCTGGTTAAAGTGGCGGGCCAAGGTCTGAAGAAACATATATAAATACTTTAATATATTATAAATATATAATAGACCAACACGCTTAATAATAGTAATAACTGAATTATTTTTGTTTTATTTTGTAAGTAATTTCTAGTATTTTTGTTTTCAAAATATTGACAAGCTTTGAAGTAAACAGATAAATAAACTACCTTCATTTCTTCTTTTCTTTTTTCAAATGACCAGATATTATCCCAAAATTGCTATTTATTTTATTTATTAACGCACAAACTTAAATCAAATGACAATCAAAACAATTATACTTACTTACGCAAAACAAACAAACTCTTGCACATCACATCTTTCATTTCCGTCTTGAACAATACACGTAAGTCGATACACAAACTGCCAATATTAACAAACTTTCCAGTTCAACTGCTTTAAGTTACATTCTCCCATCCCAGTTATCTCCCAATTACTGATTAATCCACAACAACCCGACATAATCCAATCAACTCGTGATAATTGCAATTTGTTGTCAACAATCCACTAATCACACAGCGTGTTATCGCACGTTCTGCATACTGCATAGATCAGTCACGTGTTACTTGTGTGTATTGTTTGACGCGAGTTTATGAATTTGTGTACGGTGCGCATGAGGGTTTTTAAAGGCGGTGTTTGCCTTCAGATCAAAGCACCGCGCTCTGGTTTTTAAGCATAGCGGCGCAGTTTAGGCACCGCGGGATGTAAGATTTTGGAAGTCAAGCGTAGCGGCTCCGCTATGCTTAAATGGCCTGTGGAGAACCCTCAATTAAAGGGTGTTAAGGAGTTACCCATGAATGATTTGATTTATAGATTGCGAAATCTGAGCCAGGTTTGGATTGAGCAAGGGCCAATTAATCCAACTTGGTTAATTGTTGTTGTTATTATACTAGTAGGTGACGACGCTGATGGAGGTGAACCTAACTCCAAACCAACGGGATCGTTTATCAAGCGGTTGTACCCAATGTACCCAATGTTGGACTTGGCGACGAATTCGACTACAGCGATGTAACGCTGGTCAAGGTCCTGTGCGTGACGTTTTATGGAACTGTGCACGTGATGCAGAACTGTGGGTAACTTGATTAGTTTTAGCGCGAGAGTATACGAATGACTGGAGAAGAACAAAGAGTAACCAGTGGACACTTATGTACATGTATATATATATGTGCGATTACTTTAGATGTGTATGCAGAAAACGACGAATGAACTTATTTTAACTTAAAACGTAACCATGTATATGATAACATTCGATGAAAGCTACAACTCCGATAATTAACATTTAACGAAACCAACGGCGATGTACAACCCAGAAATAATTGCTATAAACATACTTGTAATCAATATGGTGGACACTAATTTGTCTTAATCTTCATAATAGGTGTTTCAATTTTATTCACATTTAGTGATTTATTGAAAGTGATATTAATTCATTCAGGACAATAAGCAGTTATCATTTATAGATGTGTGTTTATTTTGTGTCGTATATATTACTTGTGAATGCTATTGATTGTAATATTTGTCATATTTGATTTTAATTATTTTAATACTTCATGAATTAAGAAATAACTTGAAATGTCATTTTAGAGAAATCTTTGGACAAATATTTCTCCGGTCATTGGAGGTGTGTAACAGAGTCATGCATGGGGGACTTAACTTATACATCATCATTTCTCGTTTATGGGTATTTTTACTAACACTGACAACTATATTTCTGTAACTAGTAAAATTTAGCCATTGAATTATACATGTATGATGTGGTCAGCAGACGGGGGGTTCATAAGTGGTTAAGTGACACCATCCTGTTATACTAGGACATGGATGATATTTGAACTTTAGTTCAAAAGACGTAGGATGCTGTTGTTTCCTCATTAAGTAGTGTCATTCAATCGACCAATCAAACGTTGACCACTGTATAATCATCATATTAGTGATACTTAACTTAAGATTCGACATCCTCGTTAGTGTTTCCGCTACACGGATACATTGTTTTAAGTGCGTGTACTATCGACATGGAGTGAATAAAAGAGTACACAGTTCTGTGGTCTACAAACGTGGTGAAACCTGGCCGTTGACAACACATAGGGGTTCGAACCCTATAAAGGATTGTTGGGATCTTTGGAATAAGCGCTCTGGATTCCCTGTGGCAACAATGTTTGTTATTACTCCCACGTATCAACAACACAACGAACAATAAGGTATGCCCACATTGAAAACATGACTTCTTATTAGTGTATAGAAGTATTTATCGTCTGTTTGTGAATGTGTTTAGTGTTTTAAATGCATATTGATTGATATTTGATATTGAATCATCGTTATTTCAAGCAGCATGTTTGATCTACTTGCTCTATTATATATATATATATATATATGTACAATACATGCACATGTACACTCCAACATAGTTTATTAGAATTAAGCCATTTACATAAAACAGTGGTTCCAAGGTACATGATACTATATTAAGCATGGTGTGTTTAGCTTTCAAATGAGGGCAATATAGTGCGCCTTTGATCTTTTTTTCGCCTACTAAGGTTTTTGGACGTAATTTACGTTAACGGTCTCAAATTAAAGAAATAGTAGAATGTGTTTTTTCGTCATCTTATAATGTTTAATAAAACAAGTGTGTATGATGACAAAAGCATTGTATTATAGGGCATATAAGTGTCTAGAACGCTTTCATTTCATCTTATAGTGATTTTCTGATGGAGTAAATGTAATCTTGCAGTTTTGTGTGTTTTAGAGCGACTATATCATGCAGTTTTGTGTGTTTTTGAGCGACTATATCATGCAGTTTTGTGTGTTTTGGAGCGACTATATCACCCTCTTACTGTCTGGAAAGAATGTTTACAGCTGTTATTTGTTTTAAATATTGAAGTATTTCAAAATGAATCAATACGTTTGAATAGAATTGACGTTCTGAATCCGGAGAATATTTTAAATTATCATGCAGATATGAACTTTTCTGCCTAATAAAGGGGTGACCTAATAAATTTTGCTTTAATTAGGCACTGGCCAATAAAGCAAATCAATGCGGAATCCCTCGGAGTTTATTGTACGTAACGTTATCTGACGTCATGCACGTAACTTTGCCTGATGTCATAAAACAAACAAAAAACAACAATATGGCGACGTCCTCGATAAGCGTACCATTCTGAGAAACAGGTAATAATAGTAATTCATACAGAAAATATGGATAATCTATATGATAAATAGAATATTATGTCAGTGCCTTTTACTATCAAGTTTATTAGGCTCAGCACGAAAACGAAAAATGACATACTATTCTCTATTTAGCATCTGTTCATTTATTTTAGTTTGACATCATTCAATGATATGTATTGAGTATTGAGATCTCAGCATAATAATATCAAATAATTGACCAAGTTTCCAGATCGTCTGGAACCAAGGTTTTCTGCGATTGCAAACATGTTTTGTCACATTAATATAAGTAAGTACACGATGAGATGGGGGTTGTTAACATGTTTTGTCACATTGATATACATCAGCAAGTAAACGATGTGATGGGAGTCGTAAACGTGTTTTTGTCACATTAATTTACTTCAGTAAGTAAACGTTGAGATGGGATTTGTAAAAGTCTATTATGGTATAATTATATTTCTGGTTTGCGATAAAGTTAAAACCCGGATCTCTGCCTAATTCACATCTGGCCCCAAAGTTAGAGGCTTTATTATGAACTCCTAATGTTTGAAAGATTTGTAACAGTTGTGTATTTTGTTAAAGGTATTAAAGTCCTTTTCAATATTTAAATCACACATCCAAACTTCGGCATAGTATTTTATTATTGGTGTTAGAATGTAAAGTGAAGGTAATAGCTGACATTGACTACATCTACTAGTTTTGATCGAAGGGAAGAATATGCTTTGCCTTGCTTTAGCAGGTGCAAATTACACAAGAATTCGCATGAACTCCTGCATGAATTAGAGTTAAACAAGAATGTATAGGAACTATTGCACGCATTTAAATGACATGAATGTACATGCACTGCTACATGAGTTCACATGAACTGCTACTTGAATTAACATTAAACATGAACTATTACATGAATTTACATGAACTACTACATGAATTCACATGAACTACTACATTAATTAGCATTATACATTAATTTACACAAACTACTACACCGAATTACATGAACTAATACACTAATTTATATAAACTACAACATGAGTTCACGTCTCACTCCTACATGAATTAGAACGAATTTATATTAACTACTATATGAGTTTACATGAATTGCTACATTACATGAACATGTATGAATTTACATGAACTACTACAAGATTTCAAACGAACTACTTCATACATGTACAAGAACTACTGCACAAAAATAAATCGTACATGAATTAAAACGGATTTATATGAACTATTATATGAGTTTCAAACGAACTACTACACGAACATGAACTTCTGCACGAATTAGCATTCTACATGAACTACTACACGAATTTAAATGACCTACTATACGAACTTACACGAATTACTGCATGAAGTTACATGTTGAATTACTACATGAATTCACATGAACTGCTGAAAATTACGTACCTAATCATTAATATTACCAAGTGCAAATGCTCGGTAAATAATACATGTATACATGTTTCTAGTCATGATCATTCATTGTTTGTTTGTGTTATGTTTATGCCCCCGAAGGGTGGCATAAAGTAGTCCCACCGTCAGTCAGTCTGTCCGTCAGTCCATCCGTCAGTTCGTCCGTACCATCGTGTCCGGTCAATAATTATGTCGTTCAAGGACGGATTTTCACATAACTTGGCACAAGTGCTTACCACAATAAGACGACGTGTCGCGTGTAAAATCCAGGTCCGTGGCTTCAATGTCACACTTAGAGGTCGAATGTAAAAAAAAAATGCTTTCGTGTCCGGTAAATAACTGACATTCATGGACGGATTTTCAAATAACTTTTTGTACAAGTGTTTACCACAAGTCATCTTGACTTGTCGCGCGCAAAATCCCTGTCCTTGGCTCCAAAGTCAAGGTCACACTTAGAGGTTAAATGTCAAAAATAAGTGCTTTTGTGTCCGGTAAATAACTGACATCAACGTTTACTTGTTTAATAAAACCTATCCTAAGATAAGTAGACGTAACATGTGGTAATCATCATCGTATATTGTGTCCACCAGCAGGTCGATTTAACTGAAGTCAGGTCGATCGGCTGCTGTGTCTTCCTATGTTGGCAACTTGTCACGTACATGTAACTGTGTATAAACAACTAACTGGAATGTGAAATTCTTCTTCCAGGTGGTGATACTAAACGAAGTTCAAGATCAACTGTATATTAACAAGGGCCTGATAGATTCGAGAAAAGCAAAGGCTCATTCTATGAAGATGAAGCATCCGTTTTAAAGTACGGTCGGTAACACATCCATACATTGTGGTTACCAGTATAACTATTAGATCAACACTACGAGTACGCTGTGTGTTAGTATTCACTACGAGTACGCTGTGTGTCAGTATTCACACTCTTGTGAAACATAACGACTGGCATTTAGACATGTTCACTGCACACACATTGACTGTTCTTTTATGTGTTATAGGATTACATATATCAAATACAAGTGAACACGAGACTCTGGACATACAAAGAAAAACATCGATTTACATGCACGAAGTTGTCTACTGCAATTCAACATGAATTCGTCTGCACGCCACGAAGGTGGAACGTCATGTACATATGCAGAGCATTTGATGACGCGGGCTCGGAGTACAGATGATGAGACACTATTTAAATGTCAGGTGTGTAATAAAAGGTTTAAGGCGCCATCATCCTTAATTCGACACAGACGTATACACACTGGCGAGAGCCTGTCTACATGTACATTTTGTAACACGTCATACACACAAAGAAGTGGTCTCAGTACCCATATGTGCATACACACTGGCGAGAGACCGTTTACGTGTAATGTATGTAACAAGTCATTCACACAAGGAGAACACCTCAAGAGACACATACGTGTTCACACTGGCGAGAGGCCGTTTACGTGTAATGTATGTAACAAGTCATGCGCACAAAGAGAAGACCTCAAGAAACACATGCGTGTTCACACTGGCGAGAGGCCGTTTACGTGTAATGTATGTAACAACTCATTCACACAAGGAAGTAGTCTCAATACCCATATGCGCATACACACTGGCGAAAGACCGTTTACATGTACAATGTGTAACAAGTCATTCACACACGGAGGTGGTCTCAGTACCCATATGCGCATACACACTGGCGAGAGACCGTTTACGTGTTATGTATGTAACAAGTCATGCACACGAAGAGAAGACCTCAAGCAACACATGCGTGTTCACACTGGCGAGAGGCCGTTTACTTGTAATGTATGTAACAAGTCATTCACACTAAGAGAACACCTCAAGAAACACATACGTGTTCACACTGGCGAGAGGCCGTTTACGTGTAATGTATGTAACAAGTCATGCACACAAAGAGAAGACCTCAAGAAACACATGCGTGTTCACACTGGCGAGAGGCCGTTTACGTGTAATGTATGTAACAAATCATTCACACAAGGAAGTAACCTCAAAACACACAAGCGTGTACACACTGGCGAGAGGCGGTTTACGTGTATATTATGTAACAGTGCATTTACAGCAGAAAGTGGTCTCACTACACACATGCATATTCACACTGGGGAGAAGCTATTTAATTGTACGTGATGTAAAAAGGCATTCACATCAGGAAGTGGTCTCATTACACACATGCATATTCACACTGGACAGAAGCGATTTACGTGTACAATATGTAACAAGGCATTCACACAAGGAATTCATCTCAGAACACACATGCGTATTCACACTGTCGAGATGTCATTTACTTGTACACTATGTAACAAGTCATTCATACAAAAACGTAGTCTCAGTGCCCATATGACAGTACATACTGGTCTGAAGCCGTTTACGTGTACAGTATGTAACAAGTCATTCACATTAGGAAATAATCTCAATAGACACATCCGTATACACACTAGAGAGAAGCCGATTGCGTGTACAGTATGTAACAACTCATTCACAACAGGAAATGGTCTCAGTACACACATGCGTATTCACACTGGGGATAAGCCGTTTACATGTACATTATGTAACAAGTCATTCACCCAAAGAATAACACTCAATAAACACATGCGTGTTCACACTGGGGAGAAGCTGTTTACGTGTATAGTATGCGACAAAAAAATCACAGAAAAAAGGTAGTCTCAACAGACACATGAGCCGAAACACGTGAAAACGACCCTTCAGACAAAACTTTTTTATTTTATGTTTTTTGATGTTTTTTGATGGTTATGAAACACGGTAATTTTCTCTTTATGACGTTGTCGTCTAAACATCCGAAGGGACGTTTTCGTGTGTTGAGGCTCACATATATATATACACTGGTGAGAGAACGTTTACGAGTACAGTACGCGACAAGACATTCACACAAGGAAACATGCTCAGTACACACATGCGTGTACATCATGAATAGAAGCCGTTTATGTGACAAGTGATACATTTACACAAAGAAGTCACCTCAATACAAACAGGCCTTTACACATATACGAGAGTCATTCACACATGGGGCAGCACTCAGTAAACAACAACGTAAACTTTTATATAAACACATGTTAATACAATCCGACAAATACTGGTTTAAGTCTATAGCATACATCACAAAGACACTTAATGCATGACCCCCTTCATGTTCATCATTGTCATTTTCCTATCATTCTCATTCAAGGTCTTCTTCATGACACCGCATATGCAAATATGGAAACGTGGCTCCGTCGTAAATGAGGTGTCTACAGTACAATTTGCAGCAACTCTGCAGTTTTACAGGTTAGAAGGTTCTAGGCCCATTCTCCATAGTTTTATCTAGATTTAAATGAAGGATGAGCCTGGCATGTTCATCCCTGTTTAGCGCCATATACCCTTTCTTGTGTTGGTGCGCCGTAAAACCCTAATTCAACTTAATGCATGCTGATTGAAAGCCGTGTAATTGTACATGGTGTGACAAATGCAAACAACGTGGAAGCTACTTAATCCACGTTGGTTGACAACTTGTTAATAGGGCATTCATTTGACGTGGACATATCGACAGACACATGTGAAAACCGTTATATTCTACATGATTTGACAAGTTCACACAACGAGGCACTCTCAAGAACCACAGACTAATTCAAGCTAGTTACACACATGTTAATTTGACAATACATGCAAATAACAAACGCATCGTTATAACCACATTGCAATACATACTGCAGAAAAGCATAATGAGAGGAAACACCTATGGTTTTACATACTGGCGAAAAAAAACGGGAATGTATACGCTGGAAATAGGCTTCACAAGTGTTTTATAGTGACATTTAATTCATACAACGAGGATGAGTCAATGTTAATAGTAACATTTCGTTCATACAACGAGGATGAGTCAATGTTAATAGTGGCATTTGATTCATACAGTGAGGATGAGCCAAGGTTAACTAGTGTTAGTAAATAAGCACATGCCAGGCGACACATGTGTTCAATTGAACACCCTTCTAGTTATTGTATTCTTTCAAATTGTTTTCGACCGCTATAAATTGATTCTAAATTACTAGTTTAATCGTGTTATTTTCTACATTTTTAATAAAAAAAATTTACTTTTTCATTTAACGAGATTGATATTTTGGCGCAAAATGTTCAACATATGACGTCGACGAATATATGACGTCGACATATGACGTCGACGTTGACGTTTGCCTCTGGAAAGTGTGTCGGTGTATTAAGTGTTTACCTTATTTTTTTAACCAATAAGACGGCTTATTATTTCAAATAATGGATACATTTATCCATGATTAATTTACTATCAGAGCTCTTCACAGGTTAGCGATTTACCTATATAGACTTAAGTCTGAAAAAGTCTAGGAAGACTCCCTTTCTGTTGGTTTCTTGGTGACGATTTCTCTTCATAACCTCATTCCTATACCCAGTGCATGCTTTGTTTTGGTGGCTTCAATTTGAAATTCTGAATTGCATTATATCCCAGCATAATTAGTTTTACCATAATCATGTATTCATTGATCTATTATATTTTTCCAGTTAAGGAACGTTCTGCATTATGATATGTGTAGTTGAATGTAGGTCTGCTTGTTTGTTTTTAGCTCCACTGGCCAAAGTCCAGCAGAGCTTATGGGATCGTGTGTTGTCCGTCTTCCGTCGTCCGACGTCTGTCGTCCGTTGACTTTTCTTCAAACGACTTCTCCTCAGAAACCGCTTGGCTAATTTTGACCAAACTTCATATGGATGATACTTAGATAAATGCATTTTAGATTTGTTAAAATTAGGTCAGCGCTACATCCAAGATGGCTGTCATTACCATATATAATTGAAACCTTAAAAAATCTTCTTCTCCAGAACCGCTGGACAGATTTCAACAGTTTTTCTTTTAAAATGATCGCCAACGCCTAGACTATCAAGTTTGTTCAAATAATATCCCCGGGGTCAAAAATGGCCGTGCCACAGGGGTCCAAAGTTTGTATATTGAGGTTTAGCATGTTTTTCATATAGACATATAGGAAAAAAATTAAAAAATCTTCTTCTCTGAAACCACATGGCACAGAGCTCTCATGTATTACATGTAGCATCAGCTTATGGTCCTCTACTAAGTTTGTTCAAATGGTGACCCTGGGGTCAAATTTGTCCCCGCCCCGAGGGTCACAGTTTTACATAGATTTATATAGGATTTTTTTTTAAAAATCTTCTTCTCGGAAACTACAAGAGTCAGAGGTTTGATATTTTGCATTTATTATAAGCTTATGGTCCTTTACCAAGTTTGTTCAAATGTGACCCTTGGGTTACATTTGGCCCCGCCCCAAGGGTCACATGTTTTACATAGACATGTATAGGGAAAAATTTAAAAAATCTTCTTCTCTGAAACTGCAAGAGCCAGAGGTTTAATATTTTGCTGTTGCTATAAGCTTATGGTCCTTTACCAATTTTGTTGAAATGGTGACCCTGGGGTCACATTTGGCCCCGCCCCGGGATCACAGTTTTACATAAATGCTTGTATAGGGAAAAACTGAAAAAAAATCTTCTTCTCTGGAACTGTAAGAGCCAGAGGTTTAGTATTTTGCATTTGCTATAAGCTTATGGTCCTTTACCAAGTTTGTTCAAATGGTGACCCTCGGGTCACATTTGACCCCGCCCCAAGAGCCAGAGGTTTAATATTTTGCATTTGCTAAAGATTATGGTCTTCTTACAAGATTGTTCAAATGGTGACCCATTGGTCATATTTGGCCCCATCCTGGGGGTCACAGTTGTGGTTAGGGTAAAGAATTTTGGAAACCATGTTCATTTCTTGATAAAACTTACTAGTAGTATTGCAAAAATGTTGAATGCGTGATTTGTTTAGCGAGGGTGAAAACACTTTTTTTTCATGTAAAAAGTGACCTTAGTGCTTGTCTCTGTCTCTTACATGGAGGAGGTTCAATTACCCCCAACACCCTACAGTTTTACCATAACGTGTATTCCAGTATAGCCTAGAATAAATCGTTTTACCATAACATGTTTATTTCATTATAACTTATAACAAATAGTTGCTTGGCGACGAAAGAGCGTGCTCATATTGCGCGATGGCGTAATTTCCATCTTCGGTGGGTTTTGTGCGACGTATATAATCCGACAATAGGTTTTACCATTCAGGTATATGTCTTTTCTGCCAAACTCTGCAGAACATGCGTATATTCAGGTACATTCATGGACTCGTTTTCCTTACGTCGCCTAGCTTTAGTTCTGTTTGAGTACTCGTTATAAACGGTACCACATTTCTCTGACAATGCGGTTTTTAAGTTCGAAATCCTTAGTTTCTTTTACGTTAAGCGTCTCAATAAAATCCAGTGTCACTCACGCATATTATTAATAATTGCTTACATGTTGTCATCATTTCATCGATTCAATTCTGCTTTATGAAAGTTCGTAGACGGATATGTTCGAGAAGTTGAGATTTGTTTAAAACTGTGTTACGTCCCTTGGCATAAAATTCTTGAGAGTTGGAGAGGGTTTTAGAAACGAAAACAAAGAAATAAAACATCGAAGAAGAAACAAGACTTTATTTATTACATATTACCCAGAACACTCAATCAATTATTAAATATAATACGTAAGTGTATAGACAACACAGTGTGTTTTTAATAAACATATTGTGTGGTGGATTTAAACGATATCCTATAGCAAGTATGAGTAAAAGTAATTCATATTTACTGCATGTCTGGTAAATAAATTTGATAAATCAATTTTAATAGGTATTTACCAGTATGTAAGTTGGCAGCAGGAGGTACTCCAGAAAGCACACTTTTAATTATCGATACGCACAATAATCGCCGTCCGTGCAAGCCATCGGATCCTTCTAACATATGTTCACATTCGGTGCTCGAACTTTGACCGGGCCTGTACATTCATTTTAAGAGAATGACACAGCCAGACCATCTTTATTTCTTATTGAATCTTGAATAAGGGTGAAAGAATTATCAAAATCGGATGATAAACAAAGAAGATATGATCATTTGAAATTTCTGCTAAAACAGATATGGAAGCGGACATTTTGAGAGCTATGACATCACGGTTTTAAATGACCATATATGGAATATTTGTAAATATGAAAAAACTGTATAACTTAATGGCAATAATACTTTATATGACCAGTAAAAAAATGCATTCATTTGCAGTGATTTTCTTCGTTTTAAATGATTGAATTGAATTGGATTTTATAGTCGCACCAACAGCTAAGGTCATATGGCGACTTTCCAGCTTCCATTGGTGGAGGAAGACCCCAGGTGCCCCTCCGTGCAATTTTCTTGCACGGGCGGGCACCTGGGTAGAACCACCGACTTTCCGCAAGCCAACTTGATAGCTTCCTCACATAAAGATTCCTAGGCCCCTGAGGGATCGAACCTACAGCGGTGAGGGGCAAGTGATTTCAAGTCAGAGACGTTAACCACTCGGCCACGGACGCCCCGCGTTTTAAATGATATTGATCAATATTCCATATATGGTAATATAGAACTGTGACGTCATAGTTCTAAAAATGGTGGCCCCCATATTCGTTTTAGAACAACTTTTAAATGGTCATATCTTTTTTGTTTATCATCCGATTTTGATAATTAGTTCACCTTTTTCATTCCCTTTATCGGTGGAAGTGTAATTTCTACCTCTTCACCGTGGCATTATTTAGCCGGTGAACTTCAATATAACACTATAGGTTTCGCACTACCACGCGAAAAATTGAAAACTAAAATTAAAATGTTTGACTTTTAATAACGAAATTAACGTGATAACATACATGTAGTACTAAATTTCGACTTTTCGTGTGATCATCAGCTAGGTCGAAAAGTTGATGGCACTAACAGGATTCCGTAGGGAAAGATAAAAGTCATGTAATTATCTACAATGGCGATAACATCAACAGTTGAATGACGTCACTGTGAAACATGGCAAACGTTAGTAATTGGTGACGTCAACGCACACAATGTCAATGATTTGCAAGAAAAATAATCAAACATGGGTATCCGGTCCAGATATCGCTGTTTTAATCGAAACCTCGGCTGCACCTCGATTCCAATACTGAAATCAATTATATTGTTGGAATCCCGATAAAA
Organism: Cyrtodaria siliqua; assembly: GCA_037043455.1. Classification (NCBI taxonomy): domain Eukaryota; kingdom Metazoa; phylum Mollusca; class Bivalvia; order Adapedonta; family Hiatellidae; genus Cyrtodaria; species Cyrtodaria siliqua. The sequence goes on along the minus strand of JAWPHD010015132.1, from coordinate 44,111 downwards.
ACAAATCAGTATATAATAATAGAAGACGAACAAATGCATATGTAAATGTTCAATATCAGATAACCTGTACATCAATAAAAATGTTTCGATACAAATCATGTAATCTGTATGCTGTTTCTATAGTTTTAAGACGTATAATGGAACATTCTAACAGGTCGTCAGACCAGTAAGGATATAAAAATATAATATGCGTATTGACAGCAGATATTGCAATAATTACATGTACTAAATGCAAAAGCAGTATTTCATAAGAAAAACTATATACAAATAAAAGAAACGTATACGGTTTGTAATTATTATTATTATTATTATTATTATTATTATCTATTCAAGAAAGTTCACTGCTAATATATGTGGAGAAGGTGACATGTACTTAAGTCGCAATTAACTTACTTTACATAGTTACATTAAAACATACATAGATAGATAGATACTTTCATTGACTTAAACTATTACAGTTTTTCATCATTACAAATATATGATAATTATAATATACACACACGTGACAGATTTTAACATTGCAAATACAACAAAATAATCATTACATTTTTCTTTGTTTCATACATATTTAAACAAACAAAAACATACACATATTATGGTATGTCAATGATAAACCAGGATGTTTCTGAAATAAGATAACTAGTGTTTTTTAGTCTGTTAAAATGGATGTAGATAACCTTAACACAAGTGCATCGGAAATGAATTTCAGCTAAGAATAATCTATACCGCCGCTGCGTTTTGCTTTTTTATGTCTAAGTTTTCTATAGAAATTAAAACAATGATATCCTGAAAATTATATTTCACTATTTTTACACGTCCATGCTTCAGACAAAATAATTATATCGTTTTGCTTTAAAATGTTCACAAACTCTGCATTCTGTCTCTTACTCTCAGACAAACCATTACAATTCCAGACAATCACTTTATGTCCACCCTCGTCGTTGTCCTAGTCGCCCTTGATTGCTTTTCCGTTGATGTAAAGCGTGTCATAGCTTATCCATGCACGATTGTCCTCTCGCTTCGCGTCTTTCATTTTGAGAGTCAGTTGCCGACGTTTCGCAATGATTTCCGGTGGAAACTGTTCATGCATATAATAGTCACTTCTTTCAAGTTTGATTCTTTGCCTCCGCACCATTTTTCTATCCGGGAATTGATTAAACTTGCAAATAATTTTGCGTTTTACTCCGGGGACATGCGCTCCTAACCTATGCACTCGTTCCAGCTTAAGGTTGACTGCATATAAATAAGCGACTCTTTCAGTTTTATGTTTTCTTTTTCCAGTTGACATAATTTGTCCTGGATCATACCAATAGCGTATTCTGCCGAATCGACTCGCTCATCTGTTTGTTAATTTTGTCCATGGTGTTCTTATTCATGCTATCAATGTGTAACCACATTTGTTCATGTCTTTGTCGAAACTGTAGACTTTCTTCTCCAATGATTCTAGGGTTGATAGTCGTTTATCCATTTTATTATCATTATCAGATAGTGAAGGTGGATCATTGGTGTTTAATGTTGATGGTGTTCCCGGATCAAACAGGACTGAATGTGTCTGATCACTAACGCTAGCAAAGTCACTCACCCCCTCTGATGAATTATGTGAACCGCCATGTTTTGCCTCTTTGTTGAACGTTCCATTCAATTCATATTCACTGCTTTTCTTACGTTTATTCCTTTGTTTTTTACCCATTTAATCAAAAATTCACAAATGTACAACACTTTATTCTATTGAAGTATATTTTCTTGCAATAATCCATTACAATATTCGTGTATTTTGAATTAACATAAGAAAAATATCAGAGCGACACAAAATACGACTTCTCGCTCACACCTGTCACGTGCGAAACATATATAGGAAAGTTTAGACAATATTAAGTAAGTTTGGGCAATACTGATATTCTAATTAATTTACCAGTAACATCGTAACAGTCACTCAGAATTGCTTATAACTCTTTGATTTTCACTATTGCAGTCTTGGTTAAGAACAGATCTAAAAAAAATAAATGTATTAGTATATATCATGAAATATACGTGTTTTTCATTCGCCTTTCACGAGTAATTTTTTCTATGGTTTTGACCATTCTGATGGGAAATACGACAACGGTGAAATAGTTCATACCGTAACCTTACAATCGTACATTAAGCGTGCAATTGTAATTGACGCGCTTTTTGTAAGACAGCAAACTGTCATGTGTCCTTACAGTTGTCCATTCCGCAACCGTGCAATAGTACAATTAGCGTGAAATAGTTCATCTATAAAATAGTTCATCTATGTCATTGGAGCTCTGTTTGTAAAACAGAAAAGCATCGTGTGACCACACTGGTGTTTACATGGCCTTACACTTTTTCAAATTCCAATTCAATTGTATAAATAAAACAGTTTAAAAAATGCTTACTGGCTGTACACCTGACATCGTCATTTTTATTTTGGTTCTTTAATATATCTTAATCAAAACTAGTCATCTCATAAATATTTTTGCCGGTAGAGAAGCTTACCCCTTTGCCGTAAATATTCTGTGTTTACATTGTTTCTATTCTCGGTAACAAGTGTCACGTGACCGTTACTGGTCGTCTGAGCTGAATGTAGTAGTTATCGTCATCTTCAGTTTAATACCAAATAACCCATATTTGGGATGATGAAAACTTGTGTAGTTATTAATTGAAACATATATATACTATTGCATTTGAATACACAAAAAAAAGTATTTAGAAAAAAAATATCTACAATTTAAAATGATGTTTCAACTGTTTTACTTCACTTCGACGTTCATAATTTAAAGGGATATAACTGTTCGCAAATTTAAATTGATTGACGTGTACTCGTTGTCTTCCTTGGCTGAAATGTTTAGCTAAAAGTAATTCACTGGTTCGACGTTAAGGGTCAAATAACGGTATTTATATAGGTAAACGGATTTGCTTGAGAGTGTATATTAATATTTCTAAAATATTTTTCCTCTCCATCGCCTGATGATAGTGTGTAGTGATTTGTAAAGTGAGATCGAAAAATAATCACAACATCGAGCGTTTTATTGATAATGAAAAATCTGGTGAATGACGATAACTGGTACACAACCAGTATATGTTATGATATGTAATAAAACTACCATTTAATTTCTTAGAAGCCAATGGATTAGAACTATTTATCCTCAGGAGTAACCACTGACGCGTGAAGGTACTATTGGACTCGACGTAGCGCTTCGTGCAATATAATGCTTCTAGGGTCAATAGTCACACCCTCTGATAAATAGTTCTACCCTTTAACTTCTAAGGAATTAAATAATTGTATAATATTCATCCTGAAGCATACTCCTAAAGTTTTGTGTCAATTTCCACCTCATTATCTGCAACAACAACAGGATTATCGTGTCCCTTTTCCCCGTGTTTAACACCATTTGCCTGATGCTCGATATCGTTGTCTTGAGAAGATTGCTTCTTCGTCAAAAACGCCGGACAAAATGGAATGTATCTGAATATGCTCACTTTGTCTAATTGATTCTGAAAGAGTGGTATATCATATATGTGTGATCTCGATCCAGCATCCGAGATCGTGGAATCAGCACTGATCTGTCGCCAAGCATGAATTCCTCTCTCTTCATCGGTTCCTTAAAAGGAAAGGTAGACTAGTTATGATTATGTTCTGCCTTTAGACAAAATAATTTTATTAGTGGTACTCGGTGTATATTGTAAAATTCAATATTGTAGCATGGTCGCTGACATTTCCTTTTGTATTGGAACATGTGTAAATCATTTAATTGAAAATAACTGTCAGAATAATTGGTGTACAAAATCTACCAGATATTGGAAGTTAGAGTTAGAGATGAAATGGACATGCTACAAAACAAATAGAGTCTAATCTCATCTCGTAGATTAATTTAAACACCTCGATGGGCTACGCCAATGTCGATGTTTAAATCAAAAATCTAAATGAGAATATACTAGATGAGAATATACTAGATGAGACTATACTAGATGAGACTATACTAGATGAGAATATACTAGATGAGAATATACTAGATGAGACTATACTAGATGAGACTATACTAGATGAGAATATACTAGATGAGACTATACTAGATGAGAATATACTAGATGAGACTATACTAGATGAGACTATACTAGATGAGAATATACTAGATGAGACTATACTAGATGAGACTATACTAGATGAGACTATACTAGATGAGACTATACTAGATGAGACTATACTAGATGAGACTATACTAGATGAGACTATACTAGATGAGAATATACTAGATGAGACTATACTAGATGAGACTATACTAGATGAGACTATACTAGATGAGACTATACTAGATGAGACTATACTAGATGAGACTATACTAGATGAGACTATACTAGATGAGAATATACTAGATGAGACTATACTAGATGAGACTATACTAGATGAGACTATACTAGATGAGACTATACTAGATGAGACTATACTAGATGAGACTATACTAGATGAGACTATACTAAATGAGACTATACTAGATGAGACTATACTAGATGAGAATATACTAGATGAGACTATACTAGATGAGAATATACTAGATGAGACTATACTAGATGAGAATATACTAGATGAGACTATACTAGATGAGAATATACTAGATGAGACTATACTAGATGAGAATATACTAGATGAGACTATACTAGATGAGACTATACTAGATGAGACTATACTAGATGAGACTATACTAGATGAGACTATACTAGATGAGACTATACTAGATGAGAATATACTAGATGAGACTATACTAGATGAGAATATACTAGATGAGACTATACTAGATGAGAATATACTAGATGAGACTATACTAGATGAGAATATACTAGATGAGACTATACTAGATGAGACTATACTAGATGAGACTATACTAGATGAGACTATACTAGATGAGACTATACTAGATGAGACTATACTAGATGAGAATATACTAGATGAGACTATACTAGATGAGACTATACTAGATGAGACTATACTAGATGAGAATATACTAGATGAGACTATACTAGATGAGAATATACTAGATGAGACTATACTAGATGAGAATATACTAGATGAGACTATACTAGATGAGGATATACTAGATGAGACTATACTAGATGAGACTATACTAGATGAGACTATACTAGATGAGACTATACTAGATGAGACTATACTAGATGAGAATATACTAGATGAGACTATACTAGATGAGACTATACTAGATGAGACTATACTAGATGAGAATATACTAGATGAGACTATACTAGATGAGAATATACTAGATGAGAATATACTAGATGAGAATATACTAGATGAGAATATACTAGATGAGACTATACTAGATGAGACTATACTAGATGAGAATATACTAGATGAGAATATACTAGATGAGACTATACTAGATGAGAATATACTAGATGAGAATATACTAGATGAGACTATACTAGATGAGAATATACTAGATGAGAATATACTAGATGAGACTATACTAGATGAGACTATACTAGATGAGAATATACTAGATGAGAATATACTAGATGAGACTATACTAGATGAGACTATACTAGATGAGAATATACTAGATGAGACTATACTAGATGAGAATATACTAGATGAGACTATACTAGATGAGACTATACTAGATGAGACTATACTAGATGAGACTATACTAGATGAGACTATACTAGATGAGACTATACTAGATGAGACTATACTAGATGAGACTATACTAGATGAGACTATACTAGATGAGACTATACTAGATGAGACTATACTCTATGAGACTATACTCTATGAGACTATACTCTATGAGACTATACTCTATGAGACTATACTAGATGAGACTATACTAGATGAGACTATACTAGATGAGACTATACTAGATGAGACTATACTAGATGAGACTATACTCTATATATTACTTGATGTCCGTTACAGTTTTTTGTTAGATGCTTTTTCAGATGAGCATGGAAGTGGATGATCAATCTAAACATGGAATATAAAGCATATTACATTTAAAGTAGTTATTAAGATTTGAGACCCTAATTACTGTTTGTATTAAGATTTGAGATCATAATTGCTGTTAGTATACTTGCTTTTTAAGTGTTAACTTATACTTCAAGAAGAATAGAGTTGCCATGCGATGGTTTCTCAAAGTGAACCAGCGGTCTATAAACAAATCAAAACACTATAGAGATAGAGATTTATCAAAGTGGCTACTTTTAAAATATACGTTTACAGATCTCAGAAACAAACATGTGTTATCACCTGGTATAGTGTTGTCCAGCACGAACCCAATCAAGCCTCCAACAAACATGCTTGTGCTCAGTAACACTGAGAAGATTTGGTCAACAATATCGCTACCTGAATCAAAACAAAGAACGACGATTTTATTTGGAATTTCGGAATAGCACAATAACTGTCTTTAGAGCTCAATTTTGCCTGACAATCCCAATGTTTTTTCGATATGTATATACCTATTAACAGCGTGGGACACTACTAAAAGCATAAACCTATATGTGTGTTTGTCTTGTAACGTCTCCGTGAACAGGATGGTAAAGGCGCTGCTTTTGAAACCTTCTCGCCTTTCACCGCTGTGGAAAATCACTGAGCTCGACTTGTAAGTTAAAAAGAGTCGATTCTTACGGATGGCGGGAGGTATTGGTTCTACCTAGGAAAAACTGGGTGGTCTGCCTCCGCCACGAATAAATCGATCGTTATAATATATAGCCTAAAAATGCTGAAAATGACGTAAACACCGTTCAAACAAACACACTGACCTGTATTGATGACATCATTTTGCTTCATCCATTCCGGCAAACTAAGACCCAGGAACAAAGAGACGCCGATGATGAAAATATTTCTCGACGAGTTCAGATCGACGTACTGGAGATTTGACAGTCCAACTGCAGTCACCATGCCTGATATATACATGCATGTATATTAAAATTAAACCTGGTAGGGATATAGGCATGTTGTATGACATAGACATGTTAATAATTTGAAATCAGGTAGTGTTTTGGGCACATTTATATGTATAATCGACACGTTGATATATGAAATCTGGTGCTGTTACATGTATAGACATGTCGATAATAGGAAACCTGGTGTTGGTATATACATAAGTTAACATGTCATTAAATTACGTTTCCACCAATCAGCAATGAACATTTCATCGTTCAGAGATGGTCGGAGAAGATTGTGTTGACCACTAACATTACCATGGCAACTCACCAACCAAAGAATATGGTACGGCCATATCATAACAGTACCATGAACATGCCACCAATCAGAGGAAATTGCCATGAAAATATCACAAATTGCTATATTATAAACCCACCATAACGATTATTAACATTTCACCAATCGTAGGAGAAAACAGTATCACATGCTTATTGTCTCCAATTACAGAAGAAGTTATCATTTGACAAGCCGACATAAAAGGCCCTGTGCTTTCTCCCAATGATAACAGAGAATTGTATACGAAGGCAAATCAAATCTTGTAAAATCGCCAATTCCAACACGAGGTGAATATATATGAACAACTGTTTTTATCGGAACCTCGTCTTGGGAATTTCTGAACCGGATGCCTATGATTGATTCTTTGTTTCTGTTTCTTGTATACTATTGGTAGTTCGTGCATTTAAGTCAACACATATCAACATGTTGTATGTTTGTTTACGATTGTTCATGTCATTTTCGATAATGACATAGTATAACCTCACCAAACATCACCATAAACATTCCTCCTATCACGGGCGAAGGTATGGTCACAAACAGCGCCCCAAACTTCCCAAGACATCCCAGAAACAGCATCAGTATACCTCCAAATTGTACCACCCTACGGCTTCCCACCTGAAACACGAAAATACCTCTGTTAGTGTCGTAGTTTTATTTATTTTTTTAATTGGTGAGTATATTTCCATAACATGATTCGAATGAAATATTTCTAAAACAGAATATTATAAAATAATATAATAAAAGAAACGTATACAAAGACGATTTTTACAATGTAAATAGCGCCAAGTAAAGCAAATACCGTCAACATTGAATTGACGCAATTGTTTATCAGGTCAACAGCAAACACTGTCACCATTGACGCAATAGTTCAGTAGGTATACAACACATACCGTCAACACTGACTCAATCTTTCGGCAGGTAAACAACAAATGCAGTCACCATTAACGAAATTACAACAAACAACAAACACCATTACCGTCTTATTGCGCTTCAAACGCCTTCAACATTGACGAAATTGCATAATTACGGTGCAGTGTTAGTCTGATGACATTGTATGTAATGTACATGTGCATACCCTTCTTATAATTATGCCTTTCAAGTTCAACGATAACACAATTAAACTCGGCGTCATAAACCATAAGAGCCCATGTTCTTACCTTGTCAAATGCATTGCCGATGCACGAAAAAGTGAGTTGTTTTAAGATAAGAGAACCTCTAAAATCATGTATAATGTAACGATTGTGGAAATAATGAACGTGTTGTCCTTCCTACTTTAGAAAGGTCAGGACGTAGACCACTTGTATCTGGTGATTTCTTTGCCGAAGTGGAAGCGGTAGTCCAGACAGAATCCATGTAAAAGTATATGACATGCTTAATATTGAGCTTTGTTCAAACAGGTTCTAGAGGGTTTGAACTGTAGCAAGCATTGTTCACTACCGTTCATGAACAGTCTCAATCAAACCAAGACTGCAATTTTTTTTTATTTATCGTGTTTGCGATTTCCAAATTTCCCTATTCATACCCTTTATATATATATGTTTATTCAATATAGAAAACCTTTAGGTCCATGAGTTACAGTACAACAATGCATATAACAATCAATGTCAATAGCAGTAGTTTTTAAAATTAACTTATAGAATGTAAAACAACTGTATAAATAGAGTATAATTAAACACTTTGTATAATTATTAACAGTTGCGTATATACGTATTTGCTTCAACATGTTTGAGTAAATACAATGCATAACAAGACAAAGGCAAATCAATATACCTTTGTCATGGGTATATGGGAGAGTATGTACTTATGCATGCACATAATTTATTTCATTTCGAATTTGAAAACAATTGAAAACATATGTTGCTAGATTTCTTACTGTATTTTCGTTATTTGATGACATCAATTCTATGAATTTTGGTATATTAGGTGAGTTTCTGTAATATGTGTGTATGTACCTAATTCTTAATTCTTTGCATATAGTACATTCTATACTAAAATGGAACTCGTCTTCCAGTATATTACATACAATGCATTTTCTTTCATTAATAGGAATACTCTGAGGTCTATTCCAGCGACCTGTCTCTATCTGTAATCTACGGGAATCTACCCTTAGCCTTGATAATGCCGTGCGAAATTTTCTTATATTTAATATCTCAAGATAAGTCTTGTATGAGGAAGTACAGAAAAGTGAATATGTATTTGCTCTGAAAGAAGCATCTAATCTTGCACTCCAGTTTTGAGTAAAGTTGTCGTATAGTCTTCGTTTAAACTCACATAAAAATATATCTATATAACCTACACCTTGAAAGTACCAGACATGGTAAAAACCTAAACTTTCCAATACTGTTTTAGCAGATATATCTATATGACCTACACCTTGAAAGTACCAAACATGGTAAAATCCTAAACTTTCCAATACTGTTTTAATGCCCAATTTTGTTTATTTGGTTTTAATTCTATATCTTTTAACATCATTTGGTAAACAGCCCTAATATATTTGCGATTATTAGAACTTCCTGCTTTAAACCAGTATTTCTTAATAGCCACCAGTATATAGTGTGGTAATGATTTTCTACCTAGTTCTCCATATACAAAATCATTTTGTGTTGACTTTTTAACACCAAGTTAGACCTTACAAAAGTTAAGATGTACCCTTTCAATAATATTTGTGTTAAGATAACCCACAACTTCGCAGCACCTTTGTTATACCTTTGTTATACCTATAGCTCCAACATTTTGGCTGTAAGAAGTTGTGCCGTTGCCCGACCCCCAAGCACCGGCTATGATACATCCTATTCCCTCGATACCTATCCCTCTGTTTACAGCATGGATCGGTGGAGGAGGAGCACCTGAAAGTCTCGCGCATGCGTAGTAATCACCTATAGATTCCACCATAGATGCGAGGACTCCAGCTAGCATCCCAAATACGCTGGATGTGCTTACCGTCGGGAGTCCCCATTGACCTGTATTAAAGAGCCCGCATAGTTGTATTATGTTAATTAAATTTAGATCCTAGTGAGTTACCTCCCTTAGAGTGCTAGTCTATTTGTTTATTGAATGTTTTGTCTTTTACACCTTATGGATATTGAATTTCTGCTCATAAAAACGTTTTTAATGCGAAATTTGATTTGTGTTTACTTCTGATGTGGTTTTATCGATATTATCAATGTAGTAATGAAGTAAGGCTAAGGGGAGAATTGTTTACAAGGGAATACAATTACTAATGTCCCCTATTAGGTTGACGCAATTAATCAATGTAGTTCTTAGCTGTCTTGATAATGCATTTAAATAAACTGTAATAGAGTATATTGTTTAAACGAAATATGCCTAAGGCTTCACATATATTCAAAACTTAAACTGCCAAATGATGTTGTTGTTTTTTACAGTGATTTTCAACCGATATACGAGTAGCTATATATCAGTATTTGGATTTTCTGCCTAAGCAACACATTTTAATTCGCAGTTGATACAATAGTCTATATATTTTCAAATTGAGAGTTATGTATAAGAATGCGTTCCCCTAGACCATGCCAAGTTTACATACAAACGTATCATGCATGGCATGCACGGGTGTCGGACTGGTATTTTTTTGCTTCCGGGGTCGTAGCCATCGAAAGTATATTAAACAAATCACAACATGGAACATAGCATAAACACGCAATTGATGACTGGGTGACATTGTGTTTGGCATGGACATAAGACGAATGTTATTTCTAATAAAAAAAATGTAAAATGCATTCATCTGGACCATATTTCTTGTGAAATGTATGCTTCCCCCAAAAGGTCATGCCAATGACAACACAAGCACGTGCTTTTCTGACAGGATTATATTTGGGAGAATAACAGAAAAACAAAACAATCAACCACAGTCTAGATGTTAAGCATTATATTGGCTGGGTATGTGTATTAACATCAATGCATATCATTGGCGTCACATTTAGTTTTTCATCTGGCGACAGCTCTTGTAAAATTAGCATTTCTCCTATTTTTCCAATGAGCCAAAATAATATCAGCTCGACCCTGCATAGGCATTTGAATTTAAGTGGCATTTCATGGCTCTGTTTATAGAGATGATATATAGGGATTCTCCTGTAACTTTTAATTTCATTAGGAAGTTGCCCCTTCCACGCCTCCACTTAAGGTCTTGTTAGCCGTGCAATATGTAATAGATATAGTATGGTCTCACTGAGTTGGTTAATTTAAACATCGAGATAGGCGTAGCCCATCGAGGTGTTTAAATTAGCCAACGAGATGTAACCATACTCTATTTGTTTTGTAGCATGTCCATTTCAGCTCCCTGCCATACTCTTAACTTCCAATAACCGATAGTTGTAGCACACCATTTATTCTGACAGGTGTTATTTTCAATTAAACGATTTGCACTTGTGCTATTACAAAGAGAATTTTCAGTGACTATGCTACAAAGTGTCTATTTCAACCGAAATATGTGAGCTTAATATTTGGCACGAATCAATATTTATCTAAGTTTGTCTTACCTGGATACGGAAATCGAAACCACATTGCCTTTTCCAGGACATCAATCTTAGTATCTGTACGTGCATGAAATCCCCATTTGTTCGGATCGTTGGGCAAAACGTCTGTAGCCGTCAGTATGGCGCATATGACCCAAGAGATGACTATTGCCATCAATATCTGATAGTATTATTAATAAGTACAACATTAACTAGAATTGTAACCGCAAAAACAGATGCCGCCGTTAAAACGTAACGCTCAAAATAATATGCTCATCTTCGAATGAGACGTAACCAGCCAGTTCAATTTCAAAACAAACCCTTGAAAAATGAAGTTTGACACACAAATTATATTGCATGACTCCTAAATGACTCCAGCAGTCGATCATACTTCCTTTTTATTTATTTTCTTGTGGGTGGGGGGAGGGGGTGCGGCTGATGAAAACCATTATATCTAGCAAATAAAAGGTAGATAAATAGTATACTGCGTTTCTATTTTATATTTTGTTATTTACACCCCTATTAGTCAACTGATTGTTTAAGTCAACCAACCCTAAAACAATGGATTGTTCAATCGTCGCCATTTTGGTTTTCGGCTGTCAAAATTACATGTAAACATGGTGGGGGTGTTGGGTTGGGGGTCAAAATGATTTGGTGGCTTTGCGAAGCTAAGTGGATGGCTGTGCGAAGATTACAAACAGATTCAGGAGCGACTGTTTTCATTCTATTCCATCATATCAGGTATGAAAACATATAGAAAGAAATAAAAAAAATCTCGATTCATTTTCGATGCACAGTAGAAAGTCTATTTTTCTGGCAAAACTCGCCAAACTGTAACGCTGAAAATATTCTGTTTTAAAAAGAAACTAGAAGGATTTAAATAAACAAGCTAGATGTATTTCGGTGCAAAATTAAAACAACAAAGGGCTGTAACTCTATTCGCTTGAGTATAATAAAGTTTAATGGATGGGTAGTCTAGATCATCTGCGACGCTTGCTTGTTTTAAAAAAAACGTCCAGAACAGATCTCCTAAAAATGGTTTGACTTTTGCTGAGATTCTGGTATAGTTTCTGATTGGCTGAGACAGAAACACCTGCTATCCAATACATACAGAAAGGCAGAAAGACAACAAATTTATAAAGAAACAAAGAGGGAAACTGCATCATTATATCGACGAACTAAATGCGGATGGTCAGAAATACTTTATTAAAAATAATTACGATCACGTGCTTCCGGTTTCAATTATGTTTCTGTACAAACTAACTTCCAAGACGTTAGTATTGATAATTTGATAATCAAACGTCGACGATGATCAAGACTAATTTATGGGTACCCATATACAGCGTAAACGGCGACGGGGAGGGGTATATATGAAAACTCTTACTGGAAACAAACTAAACACAGGCATTTGAACAGTGGTGCATCCTTTTCCTTTCTTCACAGAGAAACATGGGATGGATATATTCCGTAAATATTGGCTGAAGAGAACAATAAGAAACATCGTCCTGAAAAGAAGAAACACGAGATCGTAAAAACGCTCGCTTTGGTAATACGGCTAGCTCGACTGACTAGTACGATAAAGTAATTAATATTCTGTGAGTTGGATGTGAATCAACCAAATATAAGTGTAAACTGTAATGATAAGTTCTCTGTTTAGTTATATAAGGATGCATGTACTGTTTATCTTTGATCAGACGCTTTTATGTTATATTTTGTTGATTTATAAATGGTCATATTGTAACCTAGCTTCGAAAATCATAGCTCTTATGGATTGTATACCTACCATAGAGCTACGATGCCATCCATTATAGAATAGGTAGGTATCAGGGTTTTCTGAAGACAGCAAGCAATTACTTTATAAACAACCGCCTTATTTCGATAAAGTAAACTTTAAATACCACTCGTGCATACATAAAACTCACCAAAGATAAGTCGATCTAGGCAATTGTTTGTACTAATGTCGACCTTTTTTTCTGGAATGTTTACGTTTCAAAAAAAAGATCTCGCGCTCTCTCGTTCTGTATTTGGAAACTTAAACACGCCCACAACTGACACAAAAAAAAAAATAACCGGAAAGTGTCAGCTGTGTGAGTAGGGCGGGGTTAAGTTCCTGAATACAGAACTAGACGTCACACGACAACGAGATTATTTCGACGGTAACTTTCTGAAATCAACAGTGGCTTACGAAAACCGAATATATCAGCGTATACTTATTCTCTTTGGTAGAATTTATGCATGCACGTGTGTTAGTTAAGGTTTGTTCTATGAAATACGGGAGTTGTTTATGCAGGCATTGCGTGATGTTGTCAGAAACCTCTCCGGAAAAGTGCGTATTAGGTTCGGTAAGGGGTCCTACTGATAATTCTAACAAAAGGAAAAGTGGCTCTATGGTAGGTACATACCCATCTGGGAAACTGTGCTAAATGGCATTCATACACACGTAAGGGCATATACCTACATACAGGTATTTGTATACATGGTAAGGCCTATCTTCTTCCTATCTGGAAGAGTGTTCTTCAATGACGTTATATATATACATAAACAACTTCGGTGGAGGGAAGGTGTGTGTGTCGGTGGGAGGAGGAGGGGGAGGGGGCGTACATACATCATAGCTATCCACCACTGCTGAGAGGCATATTCTGACCCGACGCTGAACAATGAAAGTCCTATCAATGATATGGTGGGAACGATGGCCAGTGGTCCGATAAACCTCAGTACGAGACCCATAATGCCACTGAAACCGATGAAGACTTGAAAAAGGGAGGCAACTATAATCGCACCCTGGATCTGAAATATAAAGATACTTACTTAATTAAAGATACAGAGTCTCTATTTTAACTGGTATAACTCATGAATATGAAAGAGTCACGTGTGAAGTAGTTTCAAATCGACGAACACTCCAAAAATCGGCATATAAGCAGAAATCGATGCGTAAAATATCACACTTTTATTTAGCCTTCATACGTGTAATATCGATTTATATACGGCTTCAGAATATATGTGATAAAAATAGTAATTGCCCGGAACGGGATTTGAACCACAGACGTTACGCTTTTTAGTTTTGATAGATATACGTTTAACCACTAGACCAAGGCCATGTATTGGTATGTTGTAGCATTTGTAACACTACATATGCATTACGTAATAACTAGCGCACACACAAACTCATCAAGCGCTAAATAACAAGTCGAGATATGGTTGTTTAGATGCGGCATATTAGTTTCATATTGATAACATATAACATTACACCAGGCAATGTTAATTTATACATGCGACAAGATGGACTACATATTTATTGATTCGTTTTGAGTTTCGTTCAAAGACGTGAAGTTATTTTGCCTATTACTAAACGGTAGTTAGTATACCGAAGCGTTATAGCTCAGTGGATAGAGCACCTGACGTGAAATCAGAAGGTCGTGTTTTCGAGTCCCGAAAGAGGCAACTTTTTTTGTATCATAATGTTACTTATGTACAGGTACGATGTGCACTGGTCGAAGTCTATACAATACATGATGTCCTGCGTTATATGTGCTCGCTTAAATATCCGATTTTGACATGAGCTGGTGAACATGAAGTTACAAATAAAGACACGCCTACAAAGAAGAAATCGATTGATATAGAGACTATGTAGCTTTAAACGTGTTAGTTTATTTATATGTCAAACTCGGACGTGATACCGCGGTCGGTCGCTACGATCTCTTCTTTTCGAATTCCTAATGGTGAAGATTTCTCTTCATAGCCTCTACCCTATACTTGAATACCTTAGTATACATGACATGCAATTCTTGGAATTGCTTCTTAAAACTATTGTGGTCGTGTATCGTTAACTTCGGTGCAAGGTCAACTCACAGGAGTTGTGAAAGTTAACGGGTTGGACAATTTTAAATGGATTTTTCAATCATTATTGGCCTTAAAACAGGAGATCCCGGGTTCAAACCTAACTGGTGCCAACGAGTGTTGTCCTCGTGTTCTTTAGAAAGACACTTTTTCTTAGCCTCGTCCAAACGATTGGGACATGAACCGGGCGGTAACGTGTATCGAAATCCTAGGATCTTCGAGCACGTTAAAGAACCACAGGAATCGGTTCATTAGTAACAGCAGGACTAATTCTCGGATTCCTATATATCTGGGGTGGCTCTAAATAATATATCCATTGTGTTGATGAGCCGTTAAACAACATTCATTCCATAAATAGTTTGGATATATAAAGATAACGAACACTGGTGTAAATTCGTGTTTTGTATTAAAGGGTGCCACGGCAATCTTGAAGATTTTATCAAGTAGGTAAAATAAACCTCTCGAGTTATTAATCCAGTATCATTTTGACTTAAAACATACTTGCATATATTTAAATACAATTTTGACTTTCCCCAAGGACTCTAACAGTAAAACTACCTCGCGGATTCTTGCCATCCAGATTTCCTTGTGTCCGTCAGAGCCAACTTCTGGTAGGCCATGTGCCGTGAAATTTACGTTATCTCCATCTGAAAAATGGTGACTTAACATTTCAGAACTAATTTTTAATCAGAAGGTAGTTTAAATTGTTATTTAAGGATGCGCCAAGTCATATTTATCTTATTTAGAGACAGTCCCCGGCTCTTATGAACCGGAGGCCTCTGTTTCGTAGTATTCCCGGAGGATATAATCCCGTACATGCTAAAGATAAAAAGCACAAACAATTGTTTTCGTTTAAATCCTAGTTCACATTTGTGTATTTAATATCTGTAATGTTTGTAGACTTACTAAAATCTTATAAATGTAAATTTAAACCAAGCGAACTTATCCGCGGCTGAGTCTTGAACCCGCAACATCTCTATTAATATGCAAGCACGCTACCTCTCGACAACGGCGCCTTAATATAATCGTTGCCGATATATATATAATACATGTACACAATATTTTGGATACACCTTGTTGTTGGACCTTATTTTCCGCATGCGGGTGCGTTGTCACAACCACGATTTTAATAAAAAATATTGCATGACAATTACTTTTACAAATAGTAATCCACGCAGATAAACACTGATCAACAGAAATTGCGTGATAGACGTCAAATTGAACTGCAATATGTAATTTCTGACATCCATTCGTTGTTTGTCGTCGGTCTAAATAGTTCATGATTTGTTGAGCCAAAAAAGTAGAAGGCAATGTGACTGTTGAGTATTCCCGCTTAAGAAAACGAGGCTTCATTGACTTCGGATTTCGGAAACAAAATTAAATAAAGATAATGAATAAATCATAAATAAACTCCATAAACAGCTTGATGAGTACTATAAGTCAATTTTCCAAAGCTTATGACCAATACAGCCGCACGACCAATACAACCGTATTGCCAATACAACCGAATGAGTAATACTACAGTATGACCAATACAACCGTATTGCCAATACAACCGAATGGGCAATACTACAGTATGATCAATACAACCGTATGACCAATACAGCCAAATGGTCAAATGGTCAATACAGCCGAATGACCAATACAACTGTATCACTATTTACAACCATATGATCAATATAACCGTATGATTAATAAAACCGTATGGCCAATACAACCGAATGACCAATATAATCGTATTACCAATACAACCATATGATCAATATATCCATATGACCAATACAACCGAATGACCAATACAACCGTATGACCAATACACTCATATGACCAATACAACCGTACGACCAATACAACCGAATGACCAATACAACCGTATGACCAATACAACATTTGGCTAATACAACCGAATGACCAATTCAACCAAACTACCAATACAACCGTATGGCCAATACAACCGAATGACCAATACACACAACAACCAAAAGCATGCTTCAAAAGTTACAGTCGAGTATTTCATATTCATACCCGAGTATGGTAACATGAATGGCCTTGACTTCGAATGCTGCGTATTAATGAATATAACTTTAATACAATTGTCAAAGCATGTATCATCCTATTTTTCTGGTGTTACTTAACATAAAAACAATGTCTGATATAACAAATATGTTTAAACAAATGCAGTCCCACAGACACAGTGTCTAGTTACAACAAATGAATCGTCAAAAACTTAGAAAAAAAACATAAACTTGGAATTCAAGCTGTTTCATTATACCTTTTAATCTGGCATCCTTATAAGGACAAGACCACTGCGGCTGAAGGAGAATGGCAATCGTGGGCGTCACAAATGAAAACGTGCCGCCTTGTACAATAGGCAATCTGAAATAGATAATGGCAAAATGAAAACGTGCCGCCTTGTACTATAGGCAATCTGAAATAGATAACGGCAATCGTCGTCGTCACAAATGAAAACGTGCCGCCTTGTACAATAGTTAATCTATAACAGATAATGGCAATCGTCGTCGTCACAAATGAAAACGTGCCGCCTTGTACAATAGGTAATTTGGAATAGATAATGGCAATCGTTAGCGTGATAAATTAAAACGTGCCGCCTTGTACAATAGGTAATTTGGAATAGATAATGGCACTCGTGATCGTGATAAATAAAAACGTGCCGCCTTGTACAATAGGTAATTTGGAATAGATAATGGCACTCTTTATCGTGATAAATAAAAACGTGCCGCCTTGTACAATAGGTAATTTGGAATAGATAATGGCACTTGTGAGCGTGATAAATAAAAGCGTGCCGACTTGTACAATATGCAATCTGGAATAGATAATGGCACTCGTGAGCGTGATAAATAAAAACATGCCGCCTTGTACAATAGATAATTTGGAATAGATAATGGCACTTGTGAGCGTGATAAATAAACACGTGCCGCCTTGTACAATATGCAATCTGGAATAGATAATGAAAATCGTGAGCGTGATAAATAAAACCGTGCCGCCTTGTACAACAGGTAATCTGAAATAAATAATAGCAATCGTTGGCGTAATAAATAAAAACATGCCGCCTTATAGAACCGGCAATCTGAAATAGTTATTGCAATCGTGGAAGTAATAAATATAAACGTGCCGCCTTGTACAATAGGTAATCTGAAATAGATAATAGCAATCGTTGGCGTAATAAATAAAAACATGCCGCCTTATAACAACAACAACAAACAACATAAACTTTATTACTCTCAGGCATCAACATGGTGCAAACATGAGGAACATGTACAATACAATACAATACAATACAAACAACATTATTAAACAGTGTAACTAATGACCGACATAAATAATATATTTCAATTTGTAATTATGGTCGAGAGTTGGGGGGGGGGGGGGGGGGGGGGGGGGGGGGGGGGAAGGGGTAGTGGGGCAGTCACAATGATATTATAAATAATTACATGTCTACATAGAGGGGGGGGGGTGCAGTCACAATGATATTATAAATAATTACACGTCTACATAGAGACACATACCAGTATTTCGTAAACATGATATAAATTCGGTACGCGTCGTATACTTTTAATATTGTCTTCCTTTAGTGGTTTTCAAAAATACTTCTAGTGGCGACAATTGTGTCATCCTTATGGCATTTAATGAAATCCTCCTTTTCCCATCTTGTTATCTCCCTTCTATCATAGTTGGTGAAGAAACCCCAGAAACATGGAGAACAAGGGAGAGTTATGTACATGTATGCGTAGAGTGAACAAAGAGGGTAATAATGAAACAGAGGGTGAAACAATTATAAACAGAACAAAAAAAAAAATATGAACAAAAACAAATACAGTAATGGAATGGTATAGTAATTCTTTGTGCTAAAGAATAAATAAATGCATCCTTTTATATGCAAATTAGATTACGTTCACTGAGAAGAGGCTAACGTTGACTTATCACGGTTTGCACGGAATTTGTTTTCATGTTTGTAGAATACAAATTTATGAATGAGGGAACTTGTTTAGTAGTAAAGCGTGTGTTTCGAAATGTGATGTTTTGACGGACTTGTGGATCAAATTGTTGTGATTATAACAAGAACGGAGCAATTCGGGAGTTATTCACGTGCTTTATACACGTGCTTTATGTAATAGAGGTAGACACTTGTGATCCAGACACTTCGTTATGGATATAATTGGATTACATGAAGCTACATTTGTGTGAGTACCATTGCTTTCAATTAGCAGTTTCTTGAATGTTAACATGATTTTTTTTTTTTTTTTTTTTTTTTTTTTAATAATATTAATAATATAATACTTTTTTTTTCTATAAAAATTACTGATACTATTTAAGCAATAAAATGATATTCAAATATTAGCACAAATGTACCGTCAGTAATACCAGAATGGTCTTCGTAACACAGAACCTGATCGTACAAAAACGATAGGATCTGGTTATCGTGATATTAATAACGGCCAGTCAAACAATTTTAAAAGTGGAAATATGTCCTTTATTTCATATCTTTCCTGCGAAAACGATAGTAGGTAAGATATAAAAAGGAGGTTTTCACACCTTAAAACTATTTACACATATGAAGTGACAGGTAGTCTAATAATTATATTTAAGGTATTTACTAGGGAAAACATTCGCTCGCATTTACATGTTCACATACAGGCAGTTAGCAATATAACTTTTCTCTAATGAACGGTTTTTAAAATCATAGATATAAATTTACTTAGTTTAAAAAGTGTTGATTCTGACTTCGATGTTAGTAGGGATTTAAAAGAATGCAAGTTTGGATTTAAATATTGAGACTCAATAAATGTCTCCCTGGTTGTATTAAAATGACTACATTTAAGCAAGTAATGGTATTCGTCGGCGATTTAGGTGCTAGTGCATAAATTACATGTGCGATTTTGAACCAGGGTACCATCCCATCTGCAGTTTCGATTGGGAATCGATGATTTGCGGCAATCTGAAATAGATAATTGCAATCGTGGAAGTAATAAATATAAACGTGCCGCCTTGTACAATAGGTAATCTGAAATAGATAATTGCAATCGTTGGCGTAATACATATAAGCGTGCCGCCTTGTACGTTAGGATAAATAATTGCAACTGTAGTTGCATACATGTAAAAAACATGCTGACTTGTACAACAGGGAATCGAAACTAGTGAATGTCGTGGCCATTCGTAGGTGTCACAGAATAAAACAAGCTTACTTCTACTATTGTCTATTTAAAATAGTGAATGTTTTTGTTTTTGTTGTGTTTTTTTTTGCTTTTTTACTCGGATATATATTACGATTTCTTCTATATTCCAATATAATTGAGTGTTTGTCGAAGATTGAATGTTAAGTTTTATTGTTAGTGTATTTGTTAAAAAACACTAAATGTTTGTTAATTTATATACAGAAGGCCGGTTGAAAATATAATGTTTATTTCTTGATATTATGTCATAATGTGTTAACCTTCTTTAAATCAAGAATGTATTGTTATGATTATTATTATTGTTATCGTGGCCATTCGTGGTGACGCAAAATAAATAGAGGATATTTGTTGTTTTGGCGTGAATAACAGATTTTATTTCATCGAGAAGTGTGAAAACTTCAATATTTTCACGAATGCGTGAAACTATTGAAGTTTGATCACTTCAAAAATTCACGACAAAACAATTTTTTATTTTTTATTTTATGCTTTATAATCAAAGTGTACTGCAGCATGTAGAAAAATAAATAAACATTTGACGACGTCATTGGCTTAGTGTGATAAAATTGCTGTTTAAAACTCACTATAACATCTAAACTACTTAACCGAATTCAATACTCTATGACTTTATTGAACTTTATATTTTCTTAGTTAAGTTATTTCCAATCGAATGATAGTAGTATAGATAATAGGGGTATGGGCGCAATCCCCTGGGATGCCCCCTCCCCGCATCCAAAGAGATGTCAAACGTTGATCAAAAGGATATATAACAGGCCGAACAACTACTAAAACAACTAAACTTAGTTTTGAACTAGTCTAAAAACATCGCACCAAGTCCTCGAAAACAAAATCTAAAACGCGTCTCGCAAACCCATCCCTGGGGGCTTTGCCTATACCCCTACTTTATATGCTACGTGTAAAATGATTTGATATCTTATTTCAATCAATTTCAAAATCGATTACAGCCTCAACGGCTAATCACTTTCAAGTCCAACACCTTGGACGCTTCCAGGCTCAATGGCTAAGCAAAATCAGAAGGAACAAAGAAATCATCTTCATCATCACTATACATATTAAACTCCGTCATAGAATATCTTATTTTTCTGCATTTGCGTATTTTACGTTGCAAATCAAAAATATTTGTATTAGTATAATCAAGTTTTTTAATATGATAATGCATTTCTAGCTATAATCGCCCTCTTTTGTTAATTTGACTTCTTTTGCTATCTAGAATCACATCATATTCCACTCGACCCTGCTACCAATACGTTCCTGTATTCGTCTTTTAACTCCTCAAGTGTTTTACATATCTCTTCCACAATTGTTTGTTCCATATATTATATGTTCATATCTTAAACGCACTTTTATATCTTGAATGTCCTTAAACGGCACCCAACTATTAAAATTCTCATTGTAACCTTTCCATTTAACTAGTGCTTGTTTCTTTTTGTAATCACGTGGTAAAACCTTTTCAATTCTGAATATTTCTTAATCAGCTTTTAAGATTTCCAATTCATAGAAGCTCCCATCAATGTTTTGGTTGTTCAAATCTCTTATTTTATACGTCACAGGATTTGTATATTGAATTTTATCAATAACAAGTATTTCTTCGGTCCAATTTGGAGTATAACCTTTTTCAAACCTTCTTTTATATTTGCTAATTCTAACCTTGTCTCCTATTTTGAACTTTTGGCAAATCTCTATTCATTTTCATCTTTCCATACAAGTTGAAATACACTATTCCTTTTTTATTCTCATTACTAGCCTCAGTCGGTGTCATTTTAATACTCCGATGTTTTGTGTTATTATACTTATCAACCATCGCCTGTAGCACGTCTAAATATGTATTTGTATTGTTTGCTGTAAAATATTTCCACATATTTTCTTTTAATGTTCTATTAAATCGTTGAAATTACAACAGCTTTTCCGAAATTAAACGTGTGATACATTTTAATATTATTAGCAGCAAGAAATTGCTTAAATGTTTTGTTAGAAAACTCCACACCCTGATCAACCCAGAGCAATTTACAGTGCCTTCCTGTACTTATAATATTTTGGAAAGCTTTAGTAATTTCTATACCAGTTTTATTCGGAACAGGTATAACCCAAGCAAATTTACTAAATTCATCAATAATAGTGAGCAGGTATTTTACACCTTATTATATTTTGAAAACGATTGCATATCAACCAAATCAGCCGACCATATTTTATCAATTTCATAAACAATCACACGGCGTTGAGTGAACTTTCTTCGTATAGGTTTATGAAGTTCATCGGCTAGCTTATCAGTCCATCTCAACGCCTTTTCTTGTTTTTAGATGCTCCAAGTTCTAGTTTATATTTTGCACTAATTACGGGCTTGACTATCAAATTCTTAACGATTTTTTCTCCAAGTGATTTGGATTTGCTCGTTTTTAAACCGGCCAGCATGGTTTTATCGCACACTGATTTATTACTAGGACTTTAGTCATAACAATAATCATGCTCTTTGCAAATAGCATCTTATTCATTTGATGGTTCTCCACTGTGAAGCGGATTACCAGGACCGCAATATTTATAACCTGGAATTGTTAGCCCCTTTTTAGGCAACAAAGGGAGTAAAGCTTTATGAATATCAATACTCCCATCTTGTATACTTTTAATAAATTGTGTTTAGTACTACCACAAGATGCACTAGTTGCTTTTAACATTTTCTACCATTTTTTACTAGAATATACTGAGGATTGACATTTTCAGTCATCATCTTTTCTTTAACACTGTAACTCATATATAATATGATTAGACTAAACTCTGTTTACAAAATATGATTTTATAATGTGTTCATTTTCCACAGGTTTGTAAGGTTTTAATATTTTATAAAGAATATCGTACACACTGTTTCCTTCTTGCAACTTGTTAATGAACAATAAACAGAAAGATCCGCATAAGACACTTGTTTTATCTTGAATTGTGTTGTATTTTGTGTTGAATATATACGTTAAAACTTCTTTTGGTGGACTTAAAACAAACGGATCAAAATAATACTCATTACAGTAGCAAGTCCAGTGTGTACCAGGTCCAATATAATCATCAAGATTAATAATACCGCGTTCTTATTTATTTTGTTTTGTCGGTAATTTGTTCTTGGTAAATACTCCCCTGAATTTCTGTGTACCTAACTGCTTAACCCACTTTATTATGTCTAAGTTAGAGATAGGCTCACTTTTGATTTTTTTTTTTTTTTACAAATGGGATACTTCTATATGGTCTAATTTGCGAGTCTACTTGTAACCTTTTCCCTTTCTACCTACTGGCAAACCTTTTCCCGTCAAACCACTAACAAGAGATCCAATAAAGGAATTCCAAGTGATGAGAGCAATCCAAGAAATCCCCCTTCTTGTTGTTGATGCCTTGTCAGCTTAATAGGGCAGCAACATTTTGACTTTTTAATCTTTTTCTTTGTGACGATGTTAGCGCACTTGATTCATTCCATTTCCGAATAGTTTGCCGATTCCAGTACTCGCCAGACCACTCAGTGCTCCTGTTGCTAGTGGTGCTAATACTTTCGGAGCGAGTCTAGCAACTGTTGGTAATATTGTTTTGGTCAACAAACCGGCTAATGCTCCCAAAAAGCCTCCATTTTTAGACTAAGATTTCATTTGCGATTTTGATATATTTATGTCAAAGCCATGCCCGTTGGATTTAGCTTTGTTAATATTGGTAATCTGAGTAGCTTTCAAAAACAAAGGAAAGTCTCCAGTTAGTTGATTATTCTTTAGCTGAGCGTTAATTCACTTTTGTTTTCATATGCTTTTGCTAAACTTCTCTTTCGCCCCTCTGTCAAATCTATCGAATACTTTACGTAAGTCATATATACTATTATGATTTAGATTAAACAATAACTAGTTCATTTCCAACGGCATCAATAACAACATTTTCCTTGTATACGACTAAAGCATAAAGTTTATATCTAGCGGTAGGAACGTTGTTTAGTTTATATCTCAAACTTAGTTGTTTTGGATCAACACTGACTTCATTACCTGTGTAACTTAAATCGAAATAAATCATTCCGAAGAGATTTTTAAAATTACTCGCATTGAGAAAAGTTCCAGTGTTTTTATCATTTTGTTGCAAGAATAATTAATAATATCTCTGAATATTCTGATGATATTAGCATAACTATATTCGGTTTCTGGATAATAAACTCCATTTTCAACTTCCAATCTAGCTGATTGTAAAAAGCAATGAGCATCAGCAGCATTGAGCTTAAACGTATTAAAAAGGTGAGGCTTTTGTGTTTGAGAAGAACTCTTGTCTGACCTTTGCAGATAAACAAAAACATGATTTGGACTTTTGACTCCAGCCGTTATTCTAAATACAGATTCGGTTAGTTGAGTACTTCCGCTTTCTTGTATCATTTCACGAAGGTAAGTCCATCTTCTTCTTGTCATGTGTTTTGTCATAACTTAAACCATCTGAGTTAAATATCATTCTAGGTATCCACAAAACTAATTTATTATATCATCGGCATATAACAGCATAAATAAGCTCAGATTGTCAGTACAAAATATATATATCATCAAGTTCTGAATTTACATTTTCTGAGATTTCATTAATGAACATCATAAATAGGATGGGCGAACTTGGGTCCCCTTGCTTTAGGCCGACATATGAACTTGTGGGTTCTGATAATGTTGATTTATATCTTTTTGCCTCATTTGCGTTTCCGCTTTTAAATAATGGTACAATAATTCTATCACCCCAAGAAACAGGGTAATCACCGTTATTAAACATTTTATTAAATAATGTTAATAAAAATGGCGATATTATATCATACGTTGATTTGAATATTTCAAAAATTAAATTATCAATTCCTGAACTTTTCTGATTTTCCTTTGAAAAAACGGAAGCTCGTAATGCTGCTTCAGATATGTCTAAGCCTAATACAGCATCAAGCACTTCTGTTGTGTCGGCTTCATATTCTGGCTCGTTTGTGTTTCCATATATCGATTTAAAATGATTGTATAAATCAGTTACATTTAGATTTTCAGCGTTTGGTACATTTTTTTTGTATATCTTCTTTATGTTTTTCCAGAATATTTTGGGTTGTTTTTTGGCTAAATTGCTTATTTGCTTTCCTTCTTTATATTTATATTTGTTACGCGCTTTGTATTTAACTCGATTGTAGTTGTCCGCGATGTCGTAAAAAGTTGCCTATTAGTATCATTTTTGTTTTTTAAAAAAGTATTTCTCGATTTTTTAAATTCCTGTATCGCTGTATAACAATCTTCATTGAACCATTATTTACCATAATTATACTTCACGTTTGTCTTTTTAAATGCTTTACCAAAAACAGTAAACGTATTATCGTACATATAATTCGTGAATGAATCGACAGCAGTGTCAACTGCTGTGTTGTTTATACTATCGGTCAATCGCTGTATTTCCTCGTGGCTATTCATGAGATTGTTTCTAAATATAGGTACCATACAATTTTACTATAAATAATAGTTTCGTCACTATCATCCGATAATTTCGGATTAGTCTGCGTACATTTAGTTTTTAATGAAACATACAAAGGAGCGTGGTCTGAAAACTCATTAAAATCTAGAATTTGAAAATCGGCAATGCAGTCTTTATCGCTAAAATGAAATAACATATAATCAACAACGCTCATACCTCTGCTAGAACAAAAAGTATACTCTCCTAACTGACAATCTTTATGCATGCGACCATTTGCTATAATTAGTCTGGACGTTTTACATAATTCTATTAATCGCCGTCCATTCACGTCTAGCACGTGATCTTTGTTTACTCGTATTGGTATGTCACGTGCATTTTACTACAAATTGCTCTTCGTCTAAATATCTATCAAAATCTAGTAGATCAGACATATCTGAAGTATGACTTTTTAAATCGCCAGAGATGAATAATTTACTCACATCCCCCAAATGTGAAAATTTTGCTATGCCTATTTCAAGCTGCTGGAAGAAATCTTTTTCCTCATGGTTTAAAACTCTAGATTCAGATGGTAATACATACAAATTACATAAATATACATCTTCATTATGGTTAAAAAGATCACGTAATAATTTAACCCACATAATTCCGCACTGCAGTTTTTCAACTATTTTAATTTTGTCTTTAAGACCCTGTTTATAATATAAAGAGATCGTCCTTTGCGTATATTTGGAGTCCTATTTCCATAAATATGTTCACATTCAAAACCTTTTATATCTAAAACTAAATTTTCACTTTTCTTTAACAAGTTTCAGAGAAAAACAAAATATCATAACTATCAATGAACTCCAAAAAGTCTGGGTAGGTCAGTTTACGTTTCAGACCAAATACATTCCATGTTAGCACAGACAGACACTTCTGTTGACGTCTTTATCTACTGTCTGGTTGTTGTGTAGGTGCAACGTATTCACGCCCGTTGACGTAAAGTTTTTCTCGCACCATTTTCACGTCATTACCTTTTTTCCGCTCTCGTTGCATAATGGGATACAGTTGTTTCCGCGTTTCGCTTATTTGTTTAGGCCATTGAACGCCGATCCTTAGATTGGCCTGCTTTAACGTATCCCCTATAACTGTAATTTCCATTTTAAAAATAACACTTTTCCAATCTATCCCATTGTGATACCTTATCACTTTGTTATTAAAATCCTCACTAACATTATACCATGAGTAAGTCATAGAATTTATCTTGTCAAGTCTAATGCCATACTGTTTGTTCTTGTCCAATATTAATGGGCTGTCAAATACAGTTGTAAAATTACTCGATGTATTTGAGCTATTAATTATTGAAGCTCTTTCTGATGATAATACAATTTTTTGTTCCATTATATATATTAGTAGACAATATTAATCACCTTTGTAATACAGTTTAAAACTAGATTTTTCAAAATTGAAAAATTGAGTAGTGCGAGATTTATTAGCTACGAGGATGGTCCAATAATGAGATTTTGGAAGATATGCATCAAATGTTCCTTTTAGTATTCGTTTACCATTTTCTATTTTTGGTTGAACATATGACTCATCAGTAGTACTTATATTAAACAAACTAAACTCTTCTATACCGATGTCTGTATTTGCAACAGTATATGTAAGGTCTGCTTTAACTACATAACGCCCGGGTTTTACAATTTTGGCGGTACCAACCTATAGTATATTCTGTAACATATTCTCCAATATTTATAAATGGATTGGTTACAGTAGCAAATGCCAAAAGAAAAAAGATTCCATTAAAGGTTCTTTCAAGCGGTTTTCGTGTCGGATATGATACATAACCATTGTTATCGTTCATAATGCTTATTTCATCTATTGTATGTTCAAGCAGTAGAATCCGGCTTAAATCTTCTAATTTTACCTTCAGCTCATCAATTATGCCTAGAAGTACTGTGTGACGACTTTCAGACTTTTGATTAAACTGTTTCAAAAAAGCTATTTCGTCATCAAAATAAATACTGATAAAGGTGATCCTTTGGGAGCAACAAACACAATTAAGAGAATAAAGCAGCAGACTCGGTTTTATTGAGTCTGCTCATGAGAAGTAATGAAAGAAGCAACACTTCAAAAAAGCTTTGCTTCTTTCATCCTGGACGGCTCTCATTTGTCTCGAAACACCATCAATAGCAGTTAAGAGTTCATTTTTGTTTACCATTTTTCTCAAAGCAGTCTCCAGTGTCTTGCTGCCAACCATTTTCTTTTTGATGTCTTCAAACTCTTTGTTGATATTGTCAACGTTAGTGTTTATCTGTTCATTTGATATTTTAATTTGAGTTATTTCGGTAGTAAAAGCAGTTCTCATTTGTGTTGTAGCATCAGTAATAGCAGCTTCAAGTTCATTGTTATCAACCATTTGTTTATTGATTTCTTTAATTCGCTCATTAATACTTTCAACACCAACTTGTATTTTTTCACCTAACTTTTTATAGAGCTCGCTATCATCTGTCAATCCATCTTCTTTCTTTTCTAACTATTTTAAAGTATCACCCAGAAGTTTTATTTCATCTTTTAAACCATTTTGAATTTCAATCATTTTCTCACGGTTTGTTTGTAATTGCTTTTGTATCAAACTTTTGTCACCAACACCTGTTGTCAAATTTTTCATCATATCTGGAATTTTATCAATACTATAATCACGTATGATCTTTGCTACTCTTCTCACAGTAAATTGTTTTGTTGCTACATCATCTGCTTTTTCTGGATAGACAACATCGACAATTCTATTTGTATCCATGTTAAGATCACTTCTCAGAATGTTTTCCTGGTTTTTACCCTTGTGAAGATAATTAACCAGATGTTTTTGTTTTACATACTCAGACAGAACAATACCAAAATTTGTAATATTAACACTGCCAATAGAAACTTCCGCGCCAAGATCTTTAAAAAGTCCCATTATATATAATATATATTACATTAAATTCACCAGTGAAGTTCTTTTTACCAACTTTCTAGGGCGATCAAGATACAGAAAATCATACTGTTTGTCAGTTGCTTTTCTGTACTGCTAAAACAACAACCTGGCATGAAGTTCCATATCTGTTTGAAATTACCGTTGTCTGTCTTCATATCATAGTTTGGAATTTCCATTATAATAATACTTGGATAATACTTAACTAATCTTAACTTATTTTATTTTATCTAACCCTATAGTATACATGTCTTTGTTAAAGTGGAAAGAATTAGCGAATAAAAAGAAAATGCCAAATAATCTTGTTAAAGAATATGAAAATAAAGTTTTTCAAAAAAAGACTAGAAAGAGGAGCTAGTAAGGATTTATACCAAAATATGCTCGAGCCAGTAACTAGTGAAATAACAGAGCAAACAAAACAGCTAGCTGAGCATTTGGTTACCCTTCCAGAAATACGCCAACAGTTGGAGGCGCTGCCCCCGCAATTAGCTGCCCCGCCTGAGCGTGGAGCCATAGTACCACCACCATCGCCGCCCACTTTCAGGGAAAGAAAACCGCCTAATGCGGTTTCTGAAGGCCAAGAACCGTCGACTGATTACATGGAGAAACTGAAGCGGAGATAGATTCTATGCCTAAATTAAGAAAAGCTGCAGAAAGAGTGCTTGGGCTAAAACATGCTGTAGAGAAAGGAGATAAACTGAAGCGGGAGACAGATTCTAGGCCTAAATTTAAAAAAAAGCTTCAGAAAGAGTGCTTGAGCAAAAACTGTAGAGAAAAGATTATCTGAAGAAAAACATACTTCAGTCGAGCCTGAGGAAGAAGAATCAGAAAAAGAATCGAAAGAAGAAGAACCTGCTGCGAGGCCCAAGAAACCCAAACTAATGTATGATATTGACTTGGATGCTGGCACGGATAAAGAAGTACTTGATGAGTATGGTTTGCTAGTCCCATCCAAAATACATGGTATTATGGATGAAAGTGCTAATACTAATAATATTATTAAAACGGCTGGGGATATACAAGATCAACTGACTCGTGATTCAGCAGGTCTGATGAGAAATATACGTGACCTCAATCCAGAAAAACTTGAAGAAAGGCTCAAAAAGGCGACAGATCAAAGAACTATAAAAAAAACTTAGAAAAAACGATATGAAACTGCTAGTGATAATCAAGAGAAATATATGGGAAAATGCTATGCTGGCTAATGATATAACAGCTATAGAATTGTACAAAGAGAGGTTAAATGAACGAGCTCGAGCGGCTAAAAAAACTGTAAAAACATTCCTTTTAAGTAAGCACAGATGGCCACTACGGCATGTTACAAATTGATATACCTAATCTTGTTGTCATCACAAACTAATTGCTAGACAAGGAGGGCTAATTGTGATAGATCTGAAAGTGGACGATGATTTTATAGACTTGATAACAAAGCGTTACAATATTGGAAAAGCAAAGTCGAAGCTATCTCAAGATGCATTTGAAGAACTAACAAAATTATCTGGTTTGCCGATTCATAAAAGTTCTTCAAAGTTTAAAAAGATTTTAGGAGGGCGTGTTAAATATTATTATAGTCCTCATGATTTGGTTAATGATCTGGAGTTAGTATGTGGAAGTATTGAATCAGGGAATAATAGTCCACAGTTGATGAATAAAGGTATTAACATAATCGACGAGTTATTAATAATGGTAAGATATCAGCCGAAGAACATGAGCAATTGTTTTCTAAATATTTCAATTAATCTAATTATTATCATGATTATAATGAAAGAAATTAAAAGCAAGAATGAATTAATTAGTTACTTGACTCGACAAGCGGCAGCATAAAGACTTAGTTATAAAGTATGCGGTAGAATCACAATTACAAATCACAAGTGGGATAATTGGTTGTACTGCCGCATTGATATTAATCCATGCAGTTCCTGTTTTCATAGCTATTGTTGGAGCAATTCCCCCAATAACTGATGTCTTGATTAACAAAACTAAAATAGTAGAGAAAAGGGTTTTATTAAAATCATATCATAGGACTTTCAAACGATTTCTGTCATATGTGCAAACATCTAATATGCCAGATGGGGAGATAATCTCATCATGCTGTTCTAAAATGAGAGATATAAATTGAATGGTTACTAAACCAGTTCTTTTTCAACCTGTTTCCATATAATATCGTACTTGTCTCTACTAGCTTTTGTCTTAATTGGCTTTGTTTCTTTTTTTATTTCTAATAGCTTGAATATCTTCAGGAAGATGTAATTAAATTTAATTACTCTTTTCCGGCCTCCTATCTTATCTAAAATCTTTACAGTCTTGTAAAACAAATCCTTACATCTCTGCTTATCTATTGGAGATAAATTGTACCCCCCACCCCCTCCCACCCTCCTCAAAAGTTTTTCTAGATGATATTTTCTATGATAAACACTCTTCTTGCGAACTCCCCCATAATCTGCAGCAAGATCATATCCATTGCGAGTCCCACATTCGAAACAAATACGTTCTCCTTTAAAAACTCTGCATGTGCTATTACAATTTGCACACGCATACGTGCAATTATAGCAAAGTTTGTACCCAACACAATCCTTACAGTGATTTTGAAGGTATGCAAAAAATGGACAGTGAACTATTATTTTTTATAAACTTCAAGGATTTTGATTGAAAAGATTATAACCGAAGCTCAAAAGTTGAAACTGCCATGGAAAATAAGAAAACATGATATCAGAAGGGCAAAAAAATTGTGTGACAAAAAGATCTCGCTAGCAACTAAAGGCCAGGCAGATATTAATTTCTTTAATTACTACTGTGCTGAGTTATTGAAGGGGGGAATTGATACTATTTTTTATTCAGATTAAATTCATTTTGGGCTTAAAGAATATTTTCTATAAACTTATTATATAATGAGTCTCATAAACTTACTTGAGAAAACCCCAAAACAATACAGTAAGGTCTTCAAAGTTGTGATTATATTTGAGGAGAAACCACTTATTCAGCCTTATTTAACAAAATCATTTGTTTCAGAATTGCTTGAAAAAGAATTAAAAACAACAGGCAGTTTTAAAGTGTCTATTTATTTGAGACTGCCTTTTAATAAAGTAACAGGAGTTGACAAAGAAAAAGGTATAATAACTACATTCAAAGAAGCTCATTTTATTTCCAAGGCTGTAATAATCTTAAATAAAAATGAAATTGACGAGGCGCTAGATTTAGCACTTGCACAAATTATGAAAAAAAATGGAGAGTGGATGTCGGGAAGGACGTGGTTGGCTTGTTGTGAAAGTAGATAGGCATTATATAAATTTAATAAAGTATAAGCCTTTGAGAGGCAGCTCTTATTTAGAATTACCAAAAGAACTACAACATCACAGAGAAGGTTTAATAAATGTAAAAAAATGAAAAACATAACGAGTGCTTTAGATGGAACCACTTGGCTTGTAAATTTCCAGTTAAAAAAGATCCCCAGAGGATCAAATCCCTAAAGTAGAAATCCAAAATAATATACGTTTTAATATATTTGGGTATATAAATAAGCAAGTATATCCTTTACGTACTTGCGATATGCTTTTAATTGATAAAGAAGATAAAAAATCATTTGGTATGGATAAAGGATTTTAACCGGTTGATGTATAATCAGACTATGTATAAGAGGAACAAATAGTGTTGTAGGATGTGTTTGCAGTGCTTCGAAACGGAAGGGAAAGGACGCTAAAAAGACATCAGCATGATTGCCTTTCACTTAACAAATGACGAAGGAAGATGAGAAGGTCTATTTTAAAAACTATGACAGGCAGTTATTTTTTCCGTTTGTTATATATGTTGACTTTGAAGCGATAACTGAAAACGCTTTTTCAGCTTCTAACAATCCCGAAAGCTCGTATACGGAAGCCTATCAAAACCATACTGATTGTGGATATAGATATAAGGTTGTTTGTTGTTATGATGATAAATATTCTAAACCGGTTGTTACATACAAACATACAGAGGACCAAATGCTGTTTATAAATTTATAAAAGAAATAATCGGAGAAGAAACATATTGTAGAAAAACTATGTTGTATCATTTTACAAAATGCCATATTTGTGGTAAGGCTTATGTGCAGGGCGATACGCGGGTAAGATACCATTGTTACGTTACTGGAACGTTCAGAGAAAGTGCTCATGAGATATGAAATCTTAATTTCAAGTTGACTAGAAAGATACCTGTTATATTTCACAACTTGAGCGGATATGATTCTCGTTTTATAATGCAACATATCGGAAAGTTTAAAAAATGTTACATGTTATATCGAATAATATGGAAAAGTATATGATTTTCATGTTTGGAAAATATTTGGTGTTCATGGACAGTTTCAATTTATGTCATAATCACTGGAAAATTTAGTAAAAAACGCCCCATCATTTAAGTACACTTCACACGAATACTCTGATGAAAAGTTAGAACTGGTGTAGAGAAAAGGAGTTTACCTCTATGACTATATGAATAGTTTTGAACGTTTCAAAGAAAAACAAGTACCTGATAAATAAAAAGTTTCTACAACAAGTTAAATGATGAGCATATCTCAGATGCATATTATGAGCATGCTAGAAAAGTATGGAAAACATTAAGATAAAAAATATGGGGAAATATCATGATCTGTATTTAAAAAGTGATGTTTTGCTGCTGGTTGATGTTTTTGAAAACTTTAGAATAATGTGCTATGAGTATTACAAATAAGATCCTTGCCTTTACTTTAGTAGTCCTGGTTTGGCTTGGGATGTTTGTTTGAAAATGACTGGGGTTAAACTTGAATTGATTACTGATATTGATCCATATCTGTTTGTAGAGAAAGGGATGAGAGGCGGAGCTATATTGCGAACAGATATTCGAAGGCTAACAATAATTGTATGAAAAACTATAACAGTAATAAAGAAAGTAAATATATAATGTACCTTGATGCTAACAACTTGTATGGATGGGCAATGTGTCAGCCATTACTACTGGCAACCTTAAATGGGTCGATAGCTTTAACAAAGGGAAATCAAACTATATTGTTGAGTGTGATCTTGAATATCCTGAAGAGTTACATGACTTACATAATGATTATCCTCTTGCCCCGGAAAGTCTAAATATTAAAGATGGGTGGTTGTCAGATTATTGTAAAACTTTGAAAGAAAAGTTTAACTTAGGATCTAGTAAAGTAGACAAACTCGCTACTACATTGAAGAAGAAGGAGAATTATGTTACACATTACAAAAATTTGAAACTGTATGAAAAGTTAGGATTAAAGGTTGGGAAAATACATAGGATACTACAGTTTGATGAGTCGACATGGCTGAAAGTATATATAGACTTTAACACCGCCAAAAGAACAGCAGGAACAAATGCTTTCGAGAAAGATATTTTTAATCTTATGAATAATTCTGTTTGGTAAAAACAATGGAAAACTTGAGAAAAAGAGTTAATGTTAAGCTAACACATGATGAGGAAGTTCTTTTAAAATATGCATCAAGACCATCATTTATTTCATGTAAAATGTTTAATGAAAATTTATTTGCTGTAAACAGAATGAAAGAAAGAATAGTTTTAAATCGTCCTTATGTTGGTATGTGTATTTTAGACTTGTCGAAATACCTGATGTATGATTTCCATTACAATTATATTAAAAATAAATATAATAAAAAAGTTATTATTTACTGACACTGATTCGTTGTGTTATAAAATTAAAACAAAAGATGCATATGCAGATTTTTATAAGAACAAGGAAATTTTTGATAATAGTGATTATGATTTGAAAAACAAATTTCAATTTAATGAAAACAAGAAGGTTTTTGGCAAAATGAAAGATGGGGATGGTGGTAGACCAATTGTTGAATTTGTTGGATTAAGAAGTAATGGTATTCATATGTTTTAGACAACGAAGTCTACACGAAGAAATGTAAAGGCATCAAAAAATGTGTTGTCAAAAAACAAATAGTACACGATGACTATAAAAAACGTTTTGTTCTTAGCGACAGAGGCTCATCATCAAATGAATGTTATTAGATCTAAAAAACATGAGACAGGTAGTTATGGGATTAATAAACAAGAGGACCAAATGGCACTAAATCGATCACCTGAAGATCTTTGCAATGATGAAAAAATTGTCCTCTCGCAAATGCTGATTGAAGATGTTTTTAAGTCTTTCCTTATGTAAGTCTTTGTAAAACCATGCAAAATCTCTTCATACAAACTTTGGACCCAGGGGTTGCAGCCATCCTTGACCCCAGGGACTTCAAATGAGCACCCTTGATAGACGATAGACGGTTATTGATCATTAATAATAATAAGGAATAAGAGAGCAAGAGGGCATGTGGATGCTCTACAAGCTAAAATGGCTCTTATATCAAGGGGTTTCATCATTAAATTCCTTTCAATACCTTTTTACAAGTGCAAAACACAACAACACCCTCAACTGAAATTTAATCCCACAACTCCATGCTAACAATTTAAAAGAAGATTTTTTAAGTTTTTCCTATATAAGTCTATGTAAAACATGCAAAATCTTGATAAACAAACTTTAGAAAAATTAACAAAAAAATGAAACGCATCCAACGACCTAGCTTCCCAGTATACAAGAAGTAAATTAAAGATTTTGCTATGTGGCCATCTTGGATGTCACGTTTAACTTATTTTAACAAATTTGAAAAACATTCATCAAAGGATCATCCATGTGAAGTTTGGTCAAAATTGACCAAGCTGTTTCTGAGAAGACGACCGTTTGAAGATTATCCCTATATAAGTCTATGTAAAACATGTGACCCCTGGGGCGAGGCCAAATGTGACCCCAGGATCACCATTTGAACAAGCTTGGTAGAGGACCATAAGCTTATAGTAAATGCAAAATATTAAACATCTGGCTCTTTTAGTTTCAGAAGATGATTTTTTAAGTTTTTCCCTATACAAGTCTATGTAAAATATGTGACCCCTGGGGCAGGGCCAAATGTGACCCCAGGGTCACCATTAGAACAAACTTAGTAAAGGACCATCAGCTTATAGTAAAAACAAAATATTGAACCTCATTAAAACGTGCTGCCAAATACGATATGCAATCTAAAATAGAGAATGTCTATCGTGGCCATTCGTGGGTGACGCAAACTAAAACGTGAAAGCTTGTATCAGACAAAATACGATATTGACCTCCCTTGAACAGGACTTAAAGACGATGGTTCCCTACCTTACCCCAAATGTCGTCTGGAGAAGTGTACATATGCCAGATACAAAGAAGATGGTTCCCTACCTTACCTGAAATGTCGTCTGGAAAAGTGTACACATGCCCGATACAAAAAAGATGGTTCCTTACCTTACCCCAAATGTCGTCTGGAGAAGTGTACATATGCCAGATACAAAGAAGATGGTTCCCACAAGTTCACTCACTCCCACAGTGTCCTGGTCCATACAGAAAAAATCACTCAGCAGCAACGGCACCGAGATTATACTACCAACGGCTGTCAGGTAGTGCTAAAAACAAACAATATAAATCACTCAGAAGCATATCGTTCCGATATATCACCGCCAACGCTTGTAAAGAAGTGCTAAATATAAATATTTCGTAATCACTCAGAAGCCTACATGTTACCCAATGTACCGCCAACGGTTGCAAAGAAGTTTTAAATATAAAGATTTATAAATCAATCAGAGGCATACATGGCATCGATATTATACCACCAAAGGTTGTCAGGTATATATATATATATATATATATATATAGTGCTAAATATAAAGATGTATAAATCAATCAGAAGCATACATGGCATCGATATTATACCACCAACGGTTGTCAGGTATATATATATATATATATATATAGAGTGCTAAATATAAAGATGTATAAATCAATCAGAAGCACACATGGCATCGATATTATACCGCCAACGGTTGTCAGGTATATATATATATATATATACCTGATCAACCGTTATATATATACCTGAAAACCGTTGGCGGTATAATATCGATGCCATGTGTGCTTCTGATTGATTTATACCTGACAACCGTTATATATATACCTGACAACCGTTGGCGGTATTATACCGCCAACGGTTGTCAGGTATATATATATATATATACCTGACAACCGTATATATATACCTGACAACCGTTGGCGGTATAATATCGATGCCATGTGTGCTTCTGATTGATTTGTATATATATATATACCTGACAACCGTTGGCGGTATAATATCGATGCCATGTGTGCTTCTGATTGATTTATACATCTTTATATATATATATATATATATATATATAGTGCTAAAAATAAAGATGTATAAATCAATCAGAAGCATACATGGCATCGATATTATACCACCAACGGTTGTCAAATAATGCTAAACATAAAGATGTATAAATCGATCAGAAGCATACATGGCATCGATATTATACCGCCAACGGTTGTCAGGTATATATATATATAGTGCTAAATATAAAGATGTATAAATCAGTCAGAAGCATACATGGCATCGATATTATACCACCAACGGTTGTCAAGTATATATATATAGGTGCTCAATATAAAGATGTATAAATCAGTCAGAAGCAAAAATGGCATCGATATTATACCACCAACGGTTGTCATGTATATATATATATATATATGTATATAGTGCTAAATATAAAGATGTATAAATCAATCAGAAGCATACATGGCATCGATATTATACCACCAACGGTTGTCAAGTATATATATATATATATAGTGCTAAATATAAAGATGTATAAATCAATCAGAAGCATACATGGCATCGATATTATACCACCAACGGTTGTCAGGTATATATATATATATATATATATATATATAAGGGTGAGAAAATACATACATCTACAAAATACCTTTCAAAAAGCACTGGATCCCCGAGGGGATACGAAAATGTTGGAATAAATTAATAGATGGGGAAAAAAACATTTATACAGTGCTATAGTTTACAAAAACTCAAGCGCTTTCGGCTAACGCCTTCATCAGGAGTACACAAACACGAAAATAACAAATACAAAACAAAAAACACTAAAATACACGGCAGTTTAAACAAAACTCTTTGAGAAACAACTTATCGTTTGGCAGTGTTGCAGGAACTGTTTTCTTTGAATAGACACTCTGGAGCCAAATGTGATACTAATAAAAGAACATATCTGGTTGGATGAGGGAAGGACTGTACCCTGACATTTAGTTATGAAGAGAGAGTAAAAATGTGAAAAAGATAACACAAGCCCTACCTCAAAAGCTTAAACCTAAAATCGATACTGCAGGATAAAGTATAAAGCAACTCCAAAGCTAGTGAAAACAATGTCTAAGGCTAAACAAATTAAATTAAATAAATGGAGATATTTTGATCAAGGGAAGTAACAAAAGTACTATTAATAGAACATTGCTGGTTGGATTAAAGTGAAATTGTACGCTGACATTTATTATTAGTTATGAAGAGAGAGTATGTGAGTGAATAACCCTACTTCTATACATAAGACAAAGAATCGATACTGCAGGATATAGCAAAAACAACTCCAAAGTTAATTGAATAAGGCTAAAATAATATATAAATGGAGAAAATTGGATCAAGGGAAGTAATAAAAACTGGAGTATGTAAACACACATACTCCAGTTTTTATTACTTCCCTTGATCCAATTTTCTCCATGTGTTATCTTTTTCACATTTTTACTCTCTCTTCATAACTAAATGTCAGGGTACAGTCCTTCCCTCATCCAACCAGATATGTTCTTTTATTAGTATAGTATAGTAGCTCCAGAGTGTCTATTCAAAGAAAACAGTTCCTGCAACACTGCCAAACGATAAGTTGTTTCTCAAAGAGTTTTGTTTAAACTGCCGTGTATTTTAGTGTTTTTTGTTTTGTATTTGTTATTTTCGTGTTTGTGTACTCCTGATGAAGGCGTTAGCCGAAAGCGCTTGAGTTTTTGTAAACTATAGCACTGTATAAATGTTTTTTTCCCCATCTATATATATATATATATATATATATATAGCGCTAAATATAAAGATGTATAAATCAATCAGAAGCATACATGGCATCGATATTATACCACCAACGGTTGTCAGGTATATATATATATAGTGCTAAATATAAAGATTTATAAATCAATCAGAAGCAAAAATGACATCGATATTATACCGCCAACGGTTGTCAAATAGTTCTAAATATAAAGATGTACTTATCACTCCGAAGCAAAGGCACCGATATTAGACCGCCAATGGCTGTAAAGCTTCAGACCCGGTTTGACACATAAGTTGTCAGCTCGAACAGTACCATACCAAATGGCCTTTAAAGCGGTATGGGAAAATAGTAGTACTTTGTAGTAGTAGTAGTAGTAGTAGTATTAGTAGCAAAACTGAATTGTTGTTTAACGACTCGTATGCTAACCGCCAATAAGAATACATACACTGAGCAAAAAACGTTTAGCATGACTTTTTAGGGACATAGATTAAACATATGAACATTTACATATTTGTTTGAAGCTATTTAAAATGCTAGATAAGGATGTGAATTTCAAAAAATGTGTTATTTTATTGTTTTCTAAGCGAAATATGAGAGTTACCTCCCATGATGTATTAAAAAAAATTCATTATACAAACGTATTACTTTGAACACATTTAATGTTTGGCACTGACAACACTTGCCCATTCTGTCATTGTTTAATAAACGCTGAAATGTGTTCACAGAAGATTGTTATTCTCAAACAAATATATTTCAAATTTCGTAATATTAATATTACCTCCCTTTTCATTGAAATGAGAACGATATTTGATAGCCTATGAAAGTATGCTCCAATCATATTTGCCTTATTTGTATATCTCCGGTTTTGTTTACAAATGACTTTGTATCATTATTTAAGATCAAATCTATGTAGTAGTAGTATAAGTAGTAGTACTAGCAGCAGCAGCAGTAGTAGTAGGTGGTTTGGTTGTAGTTGTATCAGTATATATAGCCGTATATGTAGCAACAGTAGCAGAAGAATAAACATCAGTATCAGTATATGTAGTACCAGTAGCTGCAGCATCAGTAGAGAGTAGCCACACAGAGCAGAATCATAAGTAGCAGCAACAGCAGCAGCAGTAGCAGTAGTAGTATTAGCAGCAACAGCAGCAGCAGACGGTCGATTTTTTTTGTGTTGGAGGCATACCACTGATACCAGTACTGTACATCTCCCGCCATCCGTAAGAATCGACACTTTCTCACTTACAAGTCCAGCTGCCAGTGGGATTCCAACCCGCAGCGGTGAGAGGCGAGAATGTTTACAACGCAACGTCGTTAACCCTTCGGCCACGGAGACGCTTCAGTAGTTATAGTAATAGTAATAGTAGTAATAGTAAAAGTAGTGTAGTAGTGGTAATATTCGGCAATAGTACAATGTATTCACGCTCAAAAATAACGAAATACGAGAGCGAAGCGTGCATAAACTTCAATTTTGTCAAATTTTGTTTGGTATTTGATACTTGTAAATGATAATGTATTTCTGATCTTACTTGGCGGATTCAACACAACACTAGTGTATCTTGTCCTTCATTTGTATACAGTTACAATAGTGTCGCATTATCTCCTCAATCTGATACCGAGTCTAAATTACATGCAAATGTGTCCCATATTTGAGATAACTTTCTTATCAGTTTAGGGCAGAGGGGCGACCAACATTACCACCCTTACTACCTAACACAACAATATTATTCTATATGTACATAAGCACAATAGGTAACTCATTTAGGGTTTATCCTACTTTTTAAACAAATCAGATGGCTCAGAATTTCAAATTCTGGTTACATTTAATCATGAAGGATTTACTTCCAACGCTCTTCACAGGTTAGAGTGTGACCTATGTGGAGACTATCGATGCACGCAGAAATCTTCTCCATTAAGAAACCGCGGTTGGTCGCTACGCTCCCTCCCCAATCTCATTAAAATCAGACCCTACGATACTCTACACTGCAAGGATCTGACTACACTCCATTGCAGGTCACGTCAAATTGACCTGACGATTAGCCAATCAGATTTCAGCCTACAGAATTGCTCGGTATAGACTGCTTCACTGCGCATGTCGGGTTTCGGTAAAACTCTGTGGAGCAGTCTACGCTCGGTATTGAAAGAGACAATGTCCGTAACATTTAGTTTATAAAACACAAAATAATTGCGTTGACAAACATAATACATCAACCATTGTTGAATATTTACTGAAAAAATAAAGAAAAGATTGTTTGACGGCATTTAATAGCGGTACCATTTTTTTTTACCGATTCATGGGATTGAATACACACTAACATGACACTCGCGTGTCATCAGTCGAGTACGCTACCAAATGAGCTAAGCGGGCTAGATGTTCTATGCCTTACTATTTAGAGTACGAATGTCGTAATAATTTCGGTGGAATATATATTTTCAAAACACACATGACAGCGCCCATGATTTTCTTCGTATCTTGAAATAAAACATGCCATTTCGTGCATTTCTTTGAATTTATCGTGCAATATACAGCAGACGAAGACTTTATTTTTATTCGGATATAGATCTATGTGTTTTATGTGAATTTTGTTTGTTCAGCTCACTCGAACATGCATATGAAACGCGCGATTTCATTTGTTGAATTAATTGATCTTCGCATGAATATTGATTACTATAATAGATGAAAGGTCGATCTGACGTGAGTTACAAGGGAGTATGGTCAGATCCTATAGTGGAGATACTCAAAGCTTAATTAGGATATGATTTTAATGAGATTGTTCCCTCCCTTAATTGTGAAAATTTCTCTACTTAGCCTCTTTCCTATACTAAGGACCGTAACCCAAACACAGACATTAAGCCTCTAGTTCTAAAGTGAGCTACGAGAGGGGAAAGCGACCATCCTGCGGGTAAATTTCAGTTTGTCCATATAATCAGGTACCACAGAAATGAAATACTCTAATGTGGCTCCTCTCCTAAAGAAAGATGAACGGTCTCCTGCGGCAAACTATGAACGGTCTCCTGAAGCAAACTATCGCCACATAACTCCTACATGCATCTTATATTATCTTGCTTAGAGCATACAGTAACTTCGAACCTGGGAATGCGCATAGACAACACGCAACAACCGTGGTCCAGTGGTTAACGACGTTGCGTTGTAAACCTTCTCGCCTCTCACCGTTGCGGGCTCGAATCCCACTGGGAGCTCGATTTGCAAGTGAGGAAGAAACAATTGACAGTCATATAACCTTACATGTGTTGAAAATGACGTAAAACACTTTACAAACAAACAAAAACAACCGTATGTACGATCTTAAACGTGGCTTCAGAGAACGTTGGTCAGGGAGACACAACTAATCATGTTGATGGAAGACTTATCCAGAAATACCAGCAACGGTAAGCAAACTAGCCTCACGTTTTTATAAGTATATCCTGCCCTGCATACAGGAGAACACATATTATCAAATTGTTTACAACTTTTCGAACAACCCTCGTAAACTGCCTTTTATGTAAAGTGTATGCATGCGTTAAACAAACATGGAATCGACTAAATAAACATTAAAATAAATGAATTAATTATTAAATGGCCGTATGCCAAATTGTTATACCATATTGTAAACAGGATGTGTATGTAGATAAATACAAATATTAGAATAAAGTGTATTCAAACAGGGGGCCGTAGAGCGTAAAAAAAACTTGATAATAAACAAATTGAAGAGTTTTTTATTTATCTGCATCACTTCGTGAAAATTCACACACAATTAATCACGCAACTTGTGACACTTTCTTTTTTCTCTGTTTTTAATAAGTATAACCTATCTCATATGTATTATAAATTGTTTACATTCCTTTTATCGTTTATTGTTCGTGTATTATGCTTCATTCCATTATTGATTCATCACTACTTACCTACTTACCTATCTACCAACCTACCTAACTACCTGCTTGCCTGCCTGCCTGCCTGCCGTCCTGCCTGCCTACCTACCTACCTACCTTGCCTGCCTCCTGCCTTGCCTGCCTGCCTGCCTGCCTGCTTACACACACACACACACACACACACACACACACACTACCATACCCTCCCCCGCCCCAATCCTCCATCAGTAAAGTCGTAATTGATTTAGAATCCAGCGTACGTAAAAAGGTACAAAATCGACCACCAGAGTACCGTGCGCCAGTCTCAGCGTAAGAACTCTACCCTCTGTGATCCTCAAAGATGACAGTCCAAAACACATAATTATGTATGTAGATGTAGACGTGGAATCAAAGTCGGTAACATATTTTGGAAAGCTTTTTAAAATAAATAATGGTGGCGGTATATTTAGGAGGGGAGATTCGTTGTTTTCGAGCTTTTATCGGATCCATTTAGAACACATATATTGTCACAAGTGTGTGCACATGTAAACTTATTTAAATTGCTCACTTTGAGATGATATATTCGGATGTTCTTGGCAAAATATCTTGTTATTGGATATACACAGTATAAAGGTTTTTCGAATCCCACTGGGAGCTTGACTTGTGAGGAAGTGTTGAATCTTGCGAATGGCGGTAGGTGTACAGTACTGGTTCTACCCAAGAAAAGTTGGAGGTCGGCCTCCACCACAAAACAAATTCGACAGTCATATATATAAATAATCTTACATGTGTTGAAAATGAGGTAAAACAACATAAAAACAAAACAAACTTCTACATGCAGATTCCGTCGAGATATGACCGAAAGATTGTTAAAAATGACTTTAAAGGTACATTATCCGTAGCTTTTAGCTTATAAAA
Organism: Cyrtodaria siliqua; assembly: GCA_037043455.1. NCBI lineage: Eukaryota > Metazoa > Mollusca > Bivalvia > Adapedonta > Hiatellidae > Cyrtodaria > Cyrtodaria siliqua. Next base: position 272 of record JAWPHD010015132.1, on the reverse strand, counting down.
CACGCACTATTTACGTTGACAAGCATTACACAGCTACTAGTATTCAATATTTACGAAATATAAACAACCTGTTTTGACGGATTAAATACCGGTACAAAAATGTACCGCTTTATGGTGTTGAATGAACTCCAACCCGAGACGAAAATAACACTAACAGGTAATAAGTGATGAGCGCGTAACCAGTTGAACTACACGGGAAGATTATCATCGTCGGATACCCCCGTGTGATTCGTTCCGTTACTCTCCACTATCACCCGTGGGACGTTTCGCCT
>JAWPHD010015131.1:0-57067 GCA_037043455.1 Cyrtodaria siliqua | reverse complement strand
CACCAATGAGATCTTTAAAACTTAGGTTAAGAATCGAGTGAAAATTGAAATCTTAATATTTATTTAATTTCATGTATATGCAAGCAAATGACGGCAGGATTAATAAACTGTGGTGCTTAAATTAATGCTTGCATAAAATGAAGATTGTATTCAAGATTGCTGTATGTCCTTAAAATTATATGAAGTGGCAACAGGCATTCTAAGGTAAAAAAAAATTTAAGGGAAGATGATCTATTTCACAACACTATTTTATTATAGAGCTCTGTACAACATTATAAATAGCTGAAACGCAGAATCAAAAGCAGGATGAAAACAAATGAGATTATGAACCTATTGAAAATTGCAAAGAACATATAAGGACGGCGCATTGAAGATGAACTCCATCGCGCCATTTAACCTCATATGGCATATTGACCAAATACATTTTACATCAAAGATAACCCTGCAAATTGATTTATAAATAAATATACTGTGTAAAATGTATAAATTGACGGTTTATTTTTTTCATTATAGTGATATTCTTTACTTTAATACTTACATTTTTGTCAATATGCCTTTTGGTAAAAAAGGCCGCGATGAACGTCTCTGTTCCAAGATGCAGCCTCCATTTATTTTACTTGCATCTTTCACATAGGTCATATCTCCTTTAATTCCATCATTGATAATTCTTTGCATAATTTTTCATCTAAATCAAGTTGTTCAGGAGCCCCTTAAATTTAACAATTTGTTTGAAAATAGAGCATCAACCCCTATCACATGCCAATCAAAACGGCAAAGACCTCAAAAGTACTCAGGACTGTAAAACACACAGATCCAAGAAAACCACCACCTTAGCTCTATAAAGCAGGAAAGAACTCCTAAGTTATTATTATGTTAGAACCCAGGGCGGTCCGTGTAGAGGATCATTCCTACTAGCATTTAAAGAACATTAGGAATCTATATTAAATAAAGAGTTAAGGTACGAGTATCCCGGAATCAACTAATATCCCTATCCTCAGGTTCTGCTGTCTCAAAATAACATAAAGTGTGCAGAGCCGTTAAACACAATACATTCAGTGAAGAATACATTTTCAAACTGTAGTTAATAAGGCTAGGAAGACAATACTATCCAAAATATTTATGATCTTTTTTGGCAAAACAATATTGAATCAATAATACGAAAGCCAGTGCTGAGGCTGAATGCAACCCCTTTAACAAGAAGAGGTTTCTTGTATGTCAAAAAAGAAGATTGTCTTGTCTTTGACAAAAATTAACTAATCTACTAACTCTATATCATTTCATAATATACGGCTGAAATCTCACAATTATTATTTTAATAACATAGCTACTCTTAATATCTTTTAATTAGAGGTAGTAGTATCATATTAATTAAAGAAGTAATTCTAATATCTATTAAATAGTGGTTATCATTTTAGATTAATTAAAGGTACTAACTGTTAATATAATTGATATTAAGGTACTACGTAAACCGTCTAATATCATTTTTCTATTATTTAATGGTACAACCTCTAATATTACTGTAGTACCAACCGTAATATAATTGTATATTAATTAAAGGTACTAGCTCTAATATCTTCACTTAGAGTTAATAAGCTACCATTTTATATTAATAAAGGTACTAACTATAATATATTTAATTAGAGGGTATTTACTCTATCACTTTATATAATTAAAGGTACTAACTCTATTAACATTTTTAAATTAGATAAGGTACAAAACCTAATATCAGTGTAAAAGTAATAAAACACTAATTTTGATAATAATAATACAAAAACAAGGAGGCCAAGAGGGCCTGTGGACGCTCTACTGGCTAACATGGCTCTTATAACATCAATGAAGCGAGTGACTGCCATTTACGTTTTTTTGAAAGTTTCGGGCAAAACAGCGTTTTTAACATAATCATAAGGCCATAACTTAAGAATCTGTAATGTTTGGTAAAGATCAGAATAAAAATGAAGGCCATACCGTATTACGAGGCAAAATATAGCATTTTTAACTAAATCAAGAGCCATAAACTTCCCTGTTACTCGTCCGGACTGGTCCAACATAGAGGTAAAAAAAAAAAAAATAAGATAAAAAAAAGGAATAATTTCAAAAAAAAAAATATGAAAAAAAAAATTATATTAATTAAAAAAAAAAAAAAAAAAAAAAAAAAATAAATAAAAAATAAATAAATAATAATAATTAAAATAAAATTACATATTATATAAAAAAAGACAGTCGTAAAATCTGGTAAAGTTTGGCAAAGATCAGATGCAAAATGAAGGCCCTATCGTATGACGAGGCAAATTATAAGCATTTTAACAAAAAGCAAGGGCCATAACTCCGCTGTTACTGGTCCGATCTGGTTGGTTTTCAATCTTGACCAAGCTTTCATAGACATTAACAATCTGATGAAGTTTGGTAAAGATCGAGAAAAAATGAAGGCCCTATCGTCTTAACGAGGCAAAATATAGCATTTTGAAGTAAATCAAAGGCCATAACTCCAATGTTACTGGTCGATATGGCTTGTTTTCAATCTTGTCCGAGCTTTCATTAATATTAACAATCTGATAAAGTTGGAAAGATGGATGAACAATGAAGCCCCTATAGTCCCTTAACGAGGTAAAATATAGCATTTTTAAACTAAATCAAGGGCCATAACTCCGCTGTTACTAGTCCGATATGGCTGTTTTTCAAACTTGTTCGAGCTTTCAATGACATTAACAATCTGATATAGACTGGTAAAGATCGGATGAACATGAAGCCCCTATCGTCTTATCGATGCAAAATATAGCATTTTTAACTAAATCAAGAGCTACAACTCCGCTGATACTAGTCTGATATGGCTGGTTTTCGAACTTGTCCGTGCTTTCATTGATATTAACAATGTGGTAAAGTTTGGTAAAGATAGGATGAAAAACAAAGGCCCTATCGTCTTAACGAGGCAAAATATAGCAATATAGCCATTTTTGACTAAATCAAGGACCATAACTCCGCTGTTACTGGTCCGAACTGCTGGTTTTCAAACTTGTCCGAGCTTTCATTGATATTAACAATGTGGTAAAGTTTGGTAAAGATAGGATGAAAAAATGAAGGCTCTATCGTCTTAACGAGACAAAATTAGCAATATAGCATTTTTAACTAAATCAAGGGCCATAACTCCGCTGTACTTGGTCCGATCTGGCTGGTTTTCGAACTCATCCAAGCTTTTATTGATATTAACAAGCTGTGAAGGTTTTGTAAAGATCGGATGAAAAATGAAGGCCCTAACATCTAACGATACAAAAGTTAACAACGGACGACCGACGGTACGGACGACGGACGATGACGGACGACGGACAACTCGCATCCCATAAGCTAAAAATAAAAGTTTGTATCGATCGGATGAAAAATGAAGGCCCTCTCGTCTTAACAAGGCAAAATATAGCGTTTTGAACTAAATCAAGGACCATAACTAAGTTGTTACTGGTCGATATGTTTGGTTTTCAACTTGTCCCGAGCTTTCATTGATATTAACAATCTGATAAAGTTTGGTAAAGATCGGATGAACAATGAAGCCCCAATTGTCTTAACGAGGGCAAAATATAGCAATATAGCATTTTTGACTAATCAAGGACCATAACTCCGCTGTTACTGGTCCGAACTGCTGGTTTTCAAACTTGTCCGAGCTTTCATTGATATTAACAATGTGGTAAAGTTTGGTATAGATAGGATGAATAATGAAGGCCCTATCGTCTTAACGAGGCAAAATATAGCAATATAGCATTTTTAACTAAATCAAGGGCCATAACTCCGCTGTTACTTGTCGATCTGGCTGGTTTTCGAACTCATCCAAGCTTTTATTGATATTAACAAGCTGTGAAGGTTTGTAAAGATCGGATGAAAAATGAAGGCCCTAACATCTTAACGATACAAAAGTTAACAACGGACGACCGACGGACGGACGACGGACGATGGACGGACGACGGACAACTCGGCATCCCATAAGCTAAAAATAAAAGTTTGGTATCGATCGGATGAAAATGGAAGGCCCTCTCGTCTTAACAAGGCAAAATATAGCGTTTTGAACTAAATCAAGGACCATAACTAAGTTGTTACTGGTCCGATATGTTTGTTTTTCAAACTTGTCCGAGCTTTCATTGATATTAACAATCTGATAAAGTTTGGTAAAGATCGGATGAACAATGAAGCCCCAATTGTCTTAATGAGGCAAACTATAGCATTTTTAACTAAATCAAGGGCCATAACTCCGCTGTTACTGGTCCGATATGGCTAGTTTTCGAACTTGCTTGAGCTTTCATTGATATTAACAATCTGATAAAGTTTGGTAAAGATCAGATGAACAATAAAGCCCCTATCGTCTTAACGAGGCAAAATATAGCATTTTTAACTAAATCAAGGGCCACAACTCTGCTGTTACTGGTCCGATATGGTTGGTTTTCGAACTTGTTCGAGCATTCAATGACATTAACAATCTGATAAAGTTTGATAAAGATCGGATGAACAATGAAGCCTCTATCGTCTTAACGAGGCAAAATATAGCATTTTTAACTAAATCAAGGGCCATAACTCTGGTGTTACTGGTCCGATCTGGCTGGTTTTCGAACTTGTCCGAGCTTTCATTGATATTAACAATGTGGTAAAGTTTGGTATAGATAGGTTGAATAATGAAGGCCCTATCGTCTTAACGAGGCAAAATATAGCAATATAGCATTTTTAACTAAATCAAGGGCCATAACTCCGCTGTTACTTGGCCGATCTGGCTGGTTTTCGAACTCATCCGAGCTCTCATTGATATTAACAACCTGTTAAAGTTTGGTAAAGATTAGATGAAAAATGAAGGCCCTATCGTCTTAACAAGACAAAAGTTAACAACGGACGGACGACGGACAGACGACGGACGGACGGACGACGGACAACTCGGCATCCCATAAGCTCTGATGGCCTTCGGCCAGTAGAGCTAAAAACAGTTTTTGATGCTTTTTGGCATATTTATTATAAAAGTTGTGATAATTTAATAAACAGTTCCAATTTAAGTGAGACTTGTTTGAGTATGAGTTCATTTTGTGCTATAAATAAAATTGATGTATCCAGTCCGTGCTTATGTCTGGTGTTTTGTTTCCTTTCAGGTTACAAAGAACCTATATAGAGGTGCCAGGCACGGTCAGTGTTCTATCAAAGGATCTCTTTAGTAGATATGAAGCACATATGAAACAAATTGGTGCTGCAGAAATGTTAACTATAAAGCAAATTGGCATAATTGTACCAAAACTGTTTGATCGTGTGAAATTAGTCCAAACAAAAAGTGTTAACAAATTCGAAGGGCTTAGGCTGAATTTTGAAAGTGACATGCAATGCGATCATGAAACATTGATTTTCATCGCAGAAAAATCTGGCTACTTTCGAAAGAGTAGCACAGATTCTACCACAACATATGGTATACTTTCTGGTTTCCTGGTAAACAAAAATGAACAATTAAAGACCATTACTATAGATCTTGACAGAAGTTTCACAATTTCAATAGGCGGACGATCTGTTGACCCTTCCATTATTGGGCTTCAGGGAATCATGGCTGACAGTGTATTTAATACAAATATCATTTTTAATACGGTAAAACATGCAACAGTGTGTTGTGGAAAACTTGTTGAATCAAAATTGAACACGTCCAAATTCAGCATGGTCCAAGAATGGAGTAGGTTAGGGGATGAAAACAGTGGTCAACTGAGACGTTCATCTATGAATTGCTCTGCAGCTGTTCCATTTGCAAACTACAAGGATGTATGTACTCTTTGCAGAACACAAACAACTTGCATAAAACCATATGGACCCGAAAAAGCTTCACAGTGCCATGACAGTGAGAGAGAAAGTCTTATAAAATCATTGTTTCCAGGTGCTGACGAAAACATGATACATCTTTTAAAAGCGCAAAGTGATATATGTAACGCACCAAATAAAGATCCAAGGGGTAGGCGGTGGGAAAAAGACATCATACAGGTTGCTCTTACTCTCTGGAATCGAAGCCCTGAAGGGTACTCGGCACTCAGGGGTAGTGGCATGCTTTTCCTTCCTTCAGAAAGCCTGCTGCAAAGATATAAAAACTGTTTTGCACAACATCCTGGGTTAAACGAAAACATGTTTATTTGGATGTACCAGGAATCCAAACGTCTACACACTGATAAACATGGAGGATTAATCCTGGACGAAATGGCTGTTCAAGAAGATCTTCAAATGGCTTTTACTGGCGGCAAAAATACACTGGATGGTTTAGTAGATATGGGTGAGATGGCAGACAATTTAGCAATCCTAAATACTCACAAAAAAGACTCTAGAATTGCAACACATGTAATGCAATTCATGTTTCTATCATATGATGGATTTAGATTCCCATTTGCATACTTCCCAACCATGGGTGCAAATACACCAGAACTCTATGTATCTGTTTGGGATTCAATTAATAAACTGGGAAAGTATGAATTTGTGACTGACTATGTGTGTTTGGATGGGGCTAGCAACAACAGGTCATTGCAGATGATGCATTTTAAAAGTAAAGATGACGCCAAGGTCCAAAACTTCACCACTATTAATCCATTCCGTCCTTCACAGAAGGTTACTTTTATCATGGACTATTCCCATAACATCAAAAAACTGAGAAACAATATCCATTCAAGTGGTGATCACGTGTCATGCACCAGAAAGCTGCAAATTGATAATGAGTTCATAGTTTGGAATCATTGGATGGATGCATTCAACTGGGACAGAACTCATAATCCTGTAAGAGTTCATCCTAAGTTAAGTAATGATCATATCTTCTTGAACAAAACTGCTAAAATGAGGAATCACTTAGCAGAAGACGTGCTTAATAAGGATATGCTTTATCTAATGGAAAAATACAAAGCATCACTGAAAGATGGTGAATACCTTGACAAAACCATTGAGCTGCTACAGCACACCAGTAAAGTTATCGATTTATTCCGTGATCGCCGTCCCATTGCTGATGTAGAAGACCCACGGTTAGAAACACTACGTTCATTTGAATCTTGGCTTGCGAAATGGGATGATGGTGTCAGCAGTCTAAGTGATGTGTCTGCATCTGAAAAAGCCAAAAGACTACTCAGCAAAGAAACTTACAGTGACATTATAAGCATGATTCGTGGATTTTGTCAGATATGCCAGAATAGGATAAACAATCAAAGAAGAAGTCTTACACCCGCTGGTTTGAACAGCGATGTAATTGAGAACTTCTTTTGCCAGCAAAGAACAATATGTCATGGATCAAATAACAATCCCACTGTTCACCAGTACAAATATGGAATAAATGCTACCATATTAGGACAAAATGCTGTTTCTAAAAAAAGTAATGCAGCATCTAAAAGAAGATCAGTTCAGCCGTTTTGTTTTACAACGCCACAGCCGTTAGCAAAAAAGAAGTTCATCAGAGTATAAAAGGAATGCCTATTTACCTATTCTGTGGAGCAACCATAGACAGGTAAGCATCAAGTCTTATTGTGTCCCAGCACATTCAGCACAAGACCATGTTTTCTCTTCAGCCTGGACGCTTTCCCATTCTTCGTCATCTTCCAGACCACCACCACACATTCGATGGAACCAGTTGGTACAATCATCACACAGTATCCATTCCTCCCCGTCTATGTATTTTTCTTTACACACTTTGCAAAAGTATTTAGCTTTTGATGAGGATTTACCCTTCCCCTTCCCTTTACTAGGTACTTTTCCTCGTCTTTTTTTACTTTCACTTTCTCCAGATGTTGATGGCTCTGTATAATTTGCTGCAAGTGTGTCCGGATTATTCATATGTTCAGTAGATATCACTTGTCTCCTAAGTGTAGAAGCCAATTCCTCTTTTTTCATGTTACTAGATACTGAGACACTGTAAGCTGAACATAGCTTTAGTAAGTTTTTTTTGGTAAATTCCTTGCCAGTAAAATAATTATCACTGGAAACACTATTAACTTTAAGCTTTAAATGTGACCTTTCTCTATTTTTGGATTTGTCATGTAAAATGTCTTGCATTGAAATCAGCACTTCGCTTGTTTTCTTCTCTTTCTTTTTTAAAATTTCTTCTCTATGTGCCTTTTTCTTTTGAATGCAAAGTGCATCTTTGGTGTCCTTTAAGAGCTGCTTGTGACACACCATCAAGTATTTGTAGAGTATTTCATTGTAAACTGCAAAAATTATGTTTGCCTCTGGAGGGTTATAATGGAATAATTCAGCAAACAACATTTGCAATTCCTCATCTTCTTCCACATTTCTTTTCACAAATTCAAATATATTTCCTTTTTCAACTTTCAATGTCTCCATGTTGAGAATTTGGTCAGTTTTGCCATTCAAATGCAAGAAAAACTGGAAACTTTCATCTGTAATGTTAGTGAGTGCTCGTTGAACATTTTGCCTTCTTTCGATTTCCTCCAAAGTTTGGTCGTTTATGTCACGGTCATCTAAATCAGCAACCATCATGCTTAAAATGTTTACTTTAACTTGAGCTAATTTAACCTTATCTTTCACAGACTGGTCTGGATTTCCTATATTTCCTGTTATTATATTCATATGGTGGTTTCTGCATTTAGCTACGCACATGCCGCCGACATACCTTATTTTTGCCTTACCCGCTTCAGATATATCACCCTTTCTGAAAGATGACTGTTCCGAGAGAACTGAAACTTTGTTAGCAATGTTATCAACTTCAGCTTTCAAAATAGAAAACACTATTTCACTAGCTACATTCACATGGTCATCAGTGATATGGATTGGACCAAACAAGTCATTCACCTTGCTTAAGTATTCATCGCCAGTAACATAACCGTGATGATCTGATAAGATTGACGTCCAATCTTTAGGCGTTGTAGTTTTTAAAGCCAAATCATCAGAAAGTATTTCTTTGAGTCTCCTCTGTTGTGCACAACAGAAATTATGAAGCCTATCTGCCTTCAGGTTTAAACATACTTGATTAATTCTCATTTGTGTTTCCGTCAATGCATTGTCTGTAAATGATGTCAACTTAATACTCTCAACATCAATATATGACGGAAGTTCATAAGTTGTGTCTTTATCAACTAATTCAATGGTATCCAATTCATAATTTTCGAAATCCGAGGTGTCTGAGTCATATTGTAAACTTTCTGTATCCATGATCTCAGCTGGCACATTAGCAAGTTTTTTACAGCAAGATAGATCTGCAGAGAATGGTTCACTGTCTGTACCATAATATTTGGAAATTACAGTTTTAGGCTGTGGACACAACCCCTTTCTATAACCTGTCAACATCAAGCCACTTGACGATGTTGCCCTTCCAATCGCCACCGACATCTGGCCGGCTTCAAATATCCCTTTACAATGCACAGACACACAACTCAGGGTCATCCCTTGTGCTTTATGAATTGTGAGCCCATATCCTAAGCTTAGGGGGAATTGTTCCCTTTCAGCAATATTGCACTTTTTGGTGATACTGTACTTGGAGAATAGGTGTCTATTTAACTGATGTGTTTGATTTATCTCACTGAAGTAAACATGTACACAATCATCTCCCAAGTTTGTTACAATTCCACGAAGACCATTCACAAGTTTCCCGCCTAAATTCTTTAACAAGATAACAGGGCAATCAATCTTCAAATGTAAGTAGTTTGGAGCAAGAATCTTTTTTAAGTATTTTTCTGGTCCATTACTTTTGGTTGCTTTATAAAAAATTTCTGCTGTTTTTAATTCAAATAAAGAATCATTATTAAAAATTGTTGCTTCCAGATTGCGGGCAAATAGATCCACTGGCTTCAAGTCGGATGGGAGTGGTCTTTCAAGACTCTTTAGAAATATGTCAACGTCATCACTCACACAGCCTAAAGCTGTTTCACGCACAGCTCTAATGAGCATTGGTTCATCTTGCCGGACAACATCCTCAAGAACAATTCTATGAGTGATCGACTCCTGAAACACCTTGCTTTCGAAGCAAAAACGTCCACTGTCGTTATAAAAGGCATTTCCGACAGGGGGAAGTTGGTAAAAATCCCCACATAAGATGACCTGCAATCCACCAAAATACATACTGTTTTGATAAACTGTTCGGCAAACAACTTCGAACTGTTCAAAGTCTTTTTCAGAAAGCATTGAGACTTCGTCAATAATGATGATCTTCGTTTGGAGTATGTTCTTTCGCACTGTTGCATACCTGTCATCATGGAGCACCATATCTTGAAGGGTTAGGTTGTCGTAACGTCCATCATAAAGGCCAGCCCAGCTGAAAAGAAAATGGTACTAATTCAGTATTGTAAAAAAAAGAGTATATTGAAATCAAAACTATTGACAGGAACAACACATAACCCGGTGTCGGCAGCTAAAAAAACAATATGAAACAATATTTTTTATTGGCAAAATCAACGATTTTTTACCTGAATGAATGATATCAACTTCTCATTGCCTCAAACTCAGACTAAATTCTATAAAAATATCTGAAATAGTTACATATAGCGTATACCGCCGTATAAATGGCCCTGGGGCATTTCATTTTTACAAAAGGAGGTCGTTTGTTTGCGACCCTAGAAAAAACTTTAGATATTTTTATATTTTATACCTATTATACCTCTAAAGCGCCTCTTTGGTCGAGGGGTTGAAAACCTCCTCGCCTGTCACCGCTACTGGTTCGAATTCCACTGGAAACTCAAATTGTGAGAAAGTGTCTATTCTTACGGATGGTGGGAGTTATGTACGGTACTGGTTCTACCCAGGAAAAATGGGGTGTTCCGCCTCTACCACAAAAAATAAATCAACAATCACATATGGCCTTAAATGTGTTAAAATAACGTAAAGCGGTTTACATGGCCAAGATAATGCGCAACTAAGCTTGGTACATCCCTGCAACGTTTCGCTGAAATTCATCCAGGGGTTCAGGAGAACTAGTCCGGACAAAGCTTCTGTATAAGGGGCCATAACTGCCAAAAATTATTCAACTGGAACACGGCGATGTTACATGCAACTAGGCATGGCCTGGCACAACCTATCTATATACTGATATTGCAACGCCCTCTTTTGAGGATTATGTGCAGGTTTCTTGGGTAGAACCAGTACCAAGGCCAAAAAAAAAAAAGAGCTGTCGGAGAACAGCGCAGCTGGACTATTCGATTTTTCAGAGAATAATAAATTATACAGCCAGTATATACCATCAGAAAACAAGGCTAAAACAATGTGGGGGGGATTGGGGGCGTGGAGGGTGGGGGTATTGAAACTCGGGCCGATTTTAAATTATTGTTCGAATCTCATACAAAGTGTAGTAAAATTTGGGGCAGGGTGTGAAATTTTAATATTTTTATCAGTTTTAATCCAAAATAGCTGTCATTTTAAAGAAATTTGTGGTCAAAAGGCAACTCTCGGAGGGACGGGATATCTGGCAATTTTTATTGTGGCCTCATTTCAGTTTTTTTTATTGATATTTCATCATTCTGTGTATCTGAATTTAATTTAAATTGTTTTATATGTAAATGATTGCGTTCAAATTAAAAAAATTAATATCCAAATAATGGAATATAAAATAAAAACAATTTCCCTCCCCCTGTCCTCCATGTGAGGCGAGGGCATAAACAAATGGGGGACAGGGTGGGGGGCGCATCATTGATATAGGTGTAGATTTGATAAAACAACACAGACATATGTAAAAAAAACAAAAAACAACAACATTCTTTTGGTGGGGTGGGGCGAAACATAGTGATAAACTGATAAAACAAAACAACACAATATGCAAAACAGAAATAATATATATATATATATATATATATACATTCGGGTGGTGGTGATGATGGGGTGTGGGGATGGTTAGGGGATGGGGTGTGTGTGTGGGGGGGTAACATAGCTATAATGTAGTTTCGAGTGTGGGGTGGTGGGGGGCAACATAGCTATATGTGTAAGAATTGACCAAAACAACACAGAAATATGTAAAAAAAAAAAAAAAAATCCGAGCGAGGGGGGTGGGGGGAAGGCAGGGGTGGGGGTGTTGAGGGCAACATAACTATATGTGTAAGAATTGACCAAAACAACACAGAAATATGTTTAAAAAAAAGGCGCGATGGGGGAGGGGGACGAGACAAGGAGAAGGGAGCCCATGTGTGTAAGAATTGACCAAAACAACACAGAAATATGTAAAAAAATAATAATTGAGTTTCGAGCAAGTGGGGTGGGGGGAAGGCAGGGGTGGTGGCGGGGGAAGGGGGGTGGGGGTTGAGGGCAACAATAACTATATGTGTAAGAATTGACCAAAACAACCATAGACATAGATACCATTGAAACAACACAGAAATATGTAAAAAAAAAAAAAAGGGGGGGAGGGGGGTAAGACAAGGAGAAAGGAGCCCATTCAACATAGCTATATGTATAAGAATTGACCAAAACAACACAGAAATATGTAAAAAAAAAAAGTGTGGTGGGGGAGGGGGTGGGGGAGGGGAGGGGAGGGGGAGACAAGGAGAAGGGATCCCATGCCCCAATATGAGTGCAGTACGAATAAAATGTATAATGCTATAAGAAATCCCAAACCAAAATTATAAATATATACAACAGCTTACACGCAAACCTTGATCTGACTTTATTGCACATTTTATGGGCCATCACAATTTGGGTTCCATGGGAGTCCAGAATTTGCAGAAGACAAAATTACTTACGAAACCCTTTACAACATACTATAAGGATGTTAAACAAAGGTCTTCTGGTTTAAAGTGTCCTATTATTTGTAACATGCGTAATTTAACTGGGGCGGTCTTATATCGAGGTAAACTTGACATCACAGAGAAACTTTCAGTTGTATCATCAACTTGTATGGGGTTTAAGACATATATAGAATCTCACAATATATTGCTAAAAAAAAAGAAAATGCCTACCTACTACCCTGTTTTTTTTAGAGCATGCAATAGGAAACACATCTATTTTTAGTTTTTTGCCTAAGCAATGTAGATTAATTATTGTGCTTAAAGTAGCTATCCCGCCAACAACAGCCACATTTTACCAAAACATGTAAATCATTTTTAAACCTACTGACAACGACGTATATTTTTAACTAACATATTTTGAGAATCCAAGCTACATAGATACAAAATCCCAAAACAGCAGCATAGAAATAGGAGTTACCAACTCATAATTCATTTTACGCATATTCAATTATGGATATTTTAAGAACCAGTTAATAAATATTTACTTTGAATCACCACATATATATTATTTAGTATATGACCTGAACACCTGGAAAGAGTTTTGATAAACAGTTTTGTAGCGTAATTTTGTCGTTATTTGCGGGGTAGCCTCTTTAATCGATTAATAACATGACCAGGTGAGGATCCAACCCACTAGTGCATAAAATAACGTCTACGAAGGCAAGACAATTTTTGATAATGCGACTTCATCCGACGGGTCACAGGGTGCATCTGCAATGTCCGTATGTAAAAAAAAGCACCTCAGACGTCGTCAAATAAATGAGACTACCAAGATCTGAAGTCTGACGCTCTACCACCAGACCACCTACGCCCCTCATCACCCTTGGCAGGTTTTTTTCGGGTGTTAGCTGCATCTACATCTTTTTTTTTTATTTGCATGGTAGTGTCAGTGGGTGGGGTGGGGTTTTTCAATGAACATTAAAAAACACTGTTTCACTTATAATAACAGCTTCTATCAATAATACTACCAGCGTCTGACTTATATAGATTTTCTATTTAAACGAAAGACGAGATACTAAATATCAACAGTTGATTATGCATTTCATTGATCAGTTTATTTACCTGTGGACGGTGGTTGCTCCGAGTCCCATGTCGTGATACTGCAGACTTCCCGTGCCAGTTGTACACAAAACGGAGACGGAGCCGTTTTGCAGATGACTGATAATATGTTTCATCAGGAATGTTTTGCCCGTTCCTGCTTGGCCACATATTAATACGTTGTGACCATTGACAACAGCGTTGTATGCTCTAGTTTGTTTAGCATTCATGATTTAGTTATTTATTTTCACAAGAACTTATGGTGTTGACATTTTGACGGACACTTTGCGGGAAAAATACGTCACTAAAGCATTGTCCAATAGGATCACTAGTTACAAAGACCCATTCGCAACTTCTCGAATATTTAACTGTTTGTACAAACGATACATGATTGGTCTTGATCATCTTCGACGCTTGATTATAAATACAAACGTATGTCTTGAAAACAAGCAATCGTCGCAGATGATCTAGACTAATCAAGTCTCGGTTGTACAAACAATTAAATATTCGAGAAGTTAGTACAGCCGGAAGTGCTTGTCAGGTATGAAATGTTGTTACGGCAGAAATCGGCAATTTTACTTAAATTTCTCCGCACAGCGTGCGTTTTCGTACGAACTGTTAATTTAATGTGATAAATGGGAGTCAGACCTAACGAACTGTGTAGAAGATTTGAATCAATTCTGTAATTTGACAAAGATTCAGCCCTCGAAACGAGGTTGGTCATATCAAAGATGTCTACCATGTGTTATATAGGTAATAGGGGGATATCGTTTTTTTGTTTTTTTTTTATATAATATCTGCGGCTCCAGTGCCAGTGCAACGAACGTCTATCATCATCCAAGACGACGTTACGTCATACAAACAAAACAATTGGAACCGGAACTCTTCGTTAATTTCCGTAATCGTTATTTCCGAGTGACGGAATCCGACGAGGCAGTTCCGATTGTCGGGAATCCACTATTACCGAGTACGGAAATTGGCGAAGAGTTCCGATTGCAGTGAGCTTGATTTGTGCGTGCTCGATCATTTTGCGCTAAAATTGACCAATGCGAGCGATCCCTAATTTAAGACGTCCATCTATTGGTTAAGAATGTCACATGGCACTTTCAGCCGGAAGCCCGCTCATATTGCGCTTTGATTTCAACCAGTTTAGACGGATAAATACAATACGTAAGTGCAAATTATTTTATACCAGTCTTGTAAAGATGTATTAGTTAAAATGGCAGCTAAGTTATTTGACAATAGGCCGGTATCCATCCCAATGTTAGTGTATCGATCTAATAACAAATTGGACACTGTGAAATATACCGGAATTTCACCAGAAACTTTTAACTTTAAGGATATTCAACATTTTGAATTGGGCGGAGTCCTTCCTGTGAAACAAAAAAATCATTTTGGCTGATTTTATGCAAATGAAAAATAAAAAAGTGTTCAAAAAATGTCATTTATGTACAATCTGACATTAAATATACCATTTTTGTGCATCCTCCTAGAAATATCCACATCCTTACACTAAAAACAAATAGCATCCATATATTATCAAGGGCAGTTGAGATCCAAAATTGTGAAATTTATTTCATTTTGGCTCAGATTTGACCAAACACAGAGAATTGTCTCCAAGCAATATTACACATGTACATGGTTGCTTAGCATGATGCTCAGATCATGCTTGAAAAATGAGGTGAGAGGTTACCTTAAACAGATGTGTGTATTCAATCACAGACATACAAAAAAACAGATAGGAAACTTCCTATCTTAACCAATGAAGTAACCAAAATATCACGTGGCACCTTAACTTTTCCTTCTATCTTCTCTCTCAATTATTCACCGATTTTGATGAGAATACATCCAAAAGATTCATAGTGAATAGCAAAATGGTATTATAATAATTTATGTTTATTTTCAAAATAAGAAATTGTATAAAAAAATGTTTAAAGTTTAAAATGTCATCATTTTTCCCTTTTCTCTTAAAAATCAATGTTTTGTGTTTAAGGGCCGTCGGTCTTGCGATCTTTAGAAAGTCCGGAGTGCCCACTAATTAAGTAGCATATCCGCAAGTGTGAGCGAGTGTAAACTGGGTGCTCGATTCGTAAAGAGCGCAGTGCAGAAAAGTCCCACAAATGACACAATGATGTCTATGAAAAGACTGACAATTGTTGAAATAAAAATACATTATCATTGCGTGTTTATTTTTTTAAAAAACAAAAAATGCATGAAAAAAAATTGCAATTGACAGTATTTCAACCAAATATCGACAATATTTCTCGGACGCTAAACATCGGTGTCATAATAGTTCGGATAGTACATATTTTCGGACGGGAGAAAAAACTTATTTTACTGAGTGTGTTTTAAAGCACTAAGGCCAGAGTTTTTTATTTTTAGTTTTATGGGAGAGCCTACCCTAAATTTTGCAAAACTGAAATAAAAATAAAAGTCGATATTGTGAATTTTATTTTATTTGTCCCTCCTGTTCGATCAGTGATACGTATTTTTTAAAAAAAAATTGTGCCTATCCTGAAACGTATTTTCACAATAACGTAAAATCGCAAACTTTTGTTTTTGAAAATTTTGATTATGGCAGCCATATTAAATTTCTCCACTAAGCTGTCAAACTTGCTAATCGTTTCCTGTTTATTCCGATGACGCGTGCTATACTGTGTTATTTTTCACTCACTGTTAGTTTCTCCAATACTAAAAAGCCTATACCAGTCTTTATCTAGGCCGATAACGGCTGAGCCATTGAAAAAAAGGGAAAATATGATTTAGATTTTTTTTTGCGCAATTCATTTTTGCAAAATTCTTTTTTCTTGGGCCATATTTTATTTTCTTGCTCATTTGGCGCTGTGGCGCTGTTTGCGCATCACAGTGCGAGCCCTGTCAGACTTAGTATTTACTTTGCAAGGTTGGAAATCGAAGTGTTAATTTATTCTCTTTAATATACATGTTTACAAACACAATTTAATGCATACCATTGAACACCACAATACCTATTTCGCTCTACTAGGCATTGAGTTCATAAACCTGTCTTGAGAATATTCTTAGTCTTGACCCACATCAGGGGAAAATATGTCTATTATTCTTGCAACTATGAAAGATAAACATTCAATTATTTCAAGTTTATATATTACATTTTGTTTCGATTTGAAGTGTGTTTAATAGCATATTTGTGATAATTTCTGTAAAATACATACTCAAAAATATGTTAATTTGACAGTCAACAAACCAATTCTCAAGAGAGGAAGGTGAATTTAAGATAACATGTAGGCAGTTTTAACATAAAGTGGATGTTGGTTACATTTATATATATATATATATATGCAAAACACCTAAAAAATCTGAAATTTTCTAAAAAAAAATATCGACATCATTTTACCCATTTTTTTTTTTTTTTATTTCCTCCTCTACTGCATTTTTTCCCAAAATTTCCCGTAAAACTATCTAAAAAAAACCTCCTAAAGCACAATGCAGCATATGTATGATATGATAGGGAAATATTGATACCCTATAGGTTAATAAAGAATGCTCTAAAAGTCTTTTTAAGTTACTCAAACGCAAGGTTTTAGCGCCTTCAATTAAGGTTCCAAAATAGCTCGGCAAAATCTAAAAAATCTAAAAAATCATTTTTAGGGCTAAAGGGTTTAAAATCCTAGCACTAGCCTAGACATTGTTTTTATTATTTCATCATCAAATTTCCAAATTTGGAGCGTTTTACATGTTTTTTTCCCAATTCAGATGGCCACTGACCCCAGTTTCAAAAATGTAGAAAAATCCCTGTGTTTACACGCATTAAAGATAAATATATCAAGTATCCTAGGGGTGGATATATACACTTACAACATAGTCATACTACTGCTAGGTTTAACTTTAAATCAGTATATTAAAGGGTCCTCCAAATTGAAAAATAAAGTGGTTTTAAATGAAAGCTTATTATAAAAGAATGTCAATGTCATCGTCCGTTTTCTCAAAAACCGTTGATAAATGCAAGTTTTACAGGTATGAAGTTTACCTGTACACAAAAAAAAAACAGGTGCGCGATCGATCTTCGGAAAATGACGTCTTAGGGGACGACCAATCACATCTTCCGTACAAACTATCTAATTTACATAATCAATTATGGCGCGTATCTGTGTGTAAACAAACCGTTACTCTTGTTGGATGTCCATTTTTCTCATATAGCCTAAGTGTTTTAAACCCTGGAATATTATTGATGTGTTCGTGTCTTCATCATGGTGAAAAGGTGCTCATTAAACTTTTGTAGAAAAAGTAAACAGGAAGGCAGTGTAAGTCTACACACATTTCCATGTTGCCGTCATCGAACTAAATGGATTGAACCTGTTTTGCAAAACGGTGTGAAATGGAATTTTTCAGAGCGCTCCCGCGTATGTTCGGACCATTTTACTGAGAAAGATTTTGATGAATCTTATGAAACGAAAAAGAGATTACATTTACTCTATCAGTTCAGACGGGATAACATAATTATTTTTTTGGTGTCCAGAAATATAACTTTCCAACATTAATTCATATTTGCCAATGTCCGAATATTTTGAGAGGGAACGGTAAATTAACATTCTACGGTAAGCATTTTTAACTGTGATGTTCGGGGCAATATCACCTTCGATGTTTACGGTAATTACGAAAATCCATCCATTAATGATCACTTATTGGTAATTATGCGGCTATTCTATAAACTGTCTAAAATTACGGTACTATACTTGGGCAAACTGTACACCGAGACACACTTTACACGCGGGAAGAGTGGGTTTATTCCTTTGAATTTTGCGGTGAGTGAGCGGTACACTGTTTGATCTGTGGAACTGTCACGTTCTAGTCACAAGTGTAGTTATATGCTGGCTAATGCGGACTGTGTAATAGTATACTGGGCTATATGCGATTCAATCCGCAACAGTGAAGTAATAAAAAATGTGTAAACAATGAACTAATGAACAATTATGACGTCTAGTTTACTATATTAAATTATTATATTTTGTTTGAAATGTAGCAATGAACTTTATAGAATAATGAGACAATGCAATTTTAAAACCTGTTGATTATTTTATTACAAAATAAAAACACAAGGTATTGCAGAAAATAAATTAAAATTATAAAATAGTCGTGTTCTTTATCCATTTTATTGCACCATCTTGTTATTCCTCAAATCGAAGCTAAAAAACAAAGCATGCCAAGCTTATAGTATGAAATAAAAAATAGTTCAAGTGTCTGTACAAACGGACAACAAATCGCACAGCATTTTACCTGTGTGAGCGAAGCCGTATTTTTTTGCTGGTAATGCCAGATAATGGAATGGCCCACTAGCTACGACAGCCACAACACAAAACAACCCGTAACACCTACATTGGAATGGTTTTACCTGGTTTAGACATTGTTTCAACACGCGCCTGACCGATTACACAAAATTATAGCATGGGTCAGTAATAATGTAATTGTTTCAAAATGGCTCGTTAATAACAGTAAAAAATCACGATCAAAAACTTTTTATTTAATTGCATCAAACAAGTTACAATTAAATTCATTGAAGTATATTCTGCTGCCTCTGTTGGTAATTATCGAGATGCAATCAGCAATTAGAAGGCGTTGATCGTAATTTTAACCTGTCATTTTCGGCGAATAATTCATCTTTTCCCGATGTCCGAATTTATAAAAGCATCAAAACTATTGAAATAAGATTTATTTCTTAATATGTCCGAGCACTAGTTTTATTATTTTCTTCAATTAATTAGGTGTCCGGAATTAATGAGTGTCCGGACTCATTGAGTAAATACAGTAGGTATCAAAACTTAAAACCAATGCTGAAACCTGACGCAGTTCACCGATTCTCCGATTTGCAGACCCACAGACGGAGACACAGTCACAGGATGAAGACATTGAAAAATCTAATATCATGAGTTTATTTGTATTATTCGTTTATTGTTTTCATTTATACTTTATACGCTCAGAATCAAAGTGGATGGGGTACACAAAATGTTGATTGTCCACTTCGCTCGCATTGTTTACTTGGTTTGTGTCCGCCATTTTGGTTTCTATCGAACCATAGGTAATGCGTGACGTCAACGGGTTTTTTCCATTCGGCTGTTTCCGTGAAACCTCAGTTACGTTTCCGTGACAGGTGTGTATTAGGGGCAAATGTGCCGTATGGAGTCGTGATTTACCGATGAACGAATAGGTTTACGATTTTGACCGAAGTATTTTTAGAAACTGCTAATCATTATCTTTGTAATACAAAGGAAAGTTATTTCAATTTGGAGGACCCTTTAAACCTGTCTTTATGCTCTATATCCACCCCTTGGATTAGCAGATAAATAATCTTATCTTTGTAAGCAAGTGTCACAAGCCACTGGACCCTATAGCAATTATAATTAAATACCTATAATGATGTTCCGCTACTAAACGAAAGCAAAATTGATAATTTATTCAATATTTAAAAAAGAACCCCTAAAATCTGAAGCAGGACCCCCAAAACGTTCATGGACCCTCATACTGAAAAACATAATGGAAACCCTGAGAGAGGAGATTGAAGGAAAAGCTGTTAATATGTCTGTATTATAGTCAAATCTATGGTGGTGACATAGACTAGGATCCACATTCGATATATATGTCCATGATCTACATTATAATACCAGACTATTTTGACCAAACAGATGCATGACCAGGGTAGAACGATGATAACATGCTGAGTTAGAGTAGTAGTGTACACTGTGATACTGCAGGTTACATGACTAAGGCAGATTGGATGTTACCATGGCATTGACAGACTTGAAGATCAGTTACTATTGGACATCAAAAACTGTTAGCAAAAGCTGGTAAGTGTACATCTTTTACAAACCCGAGGCTTCCAGTGATTCTCCGCTGGTGAAAATAACTCATTGGAATGTTTTAACTTAACCCCAGGATTTAAACCCATAATGCAATTCTTATGTTCGAAACCTCAAATAATTCGTGATTCTCCAGTCCAGTTATGCTGACTGCTAACGTCCTTATGCTTTTAAAAGTATTCTACAGTATATAGTAATATCCTGTCTCACTGTGGTGTTCACATGTACATGTTAGTATTGTGTATTTAAATTATATATTTATAAAACTTTGTGCTAAATTTTACATGTTAATTATATATTTCGTTCATCCTATAAATAAAAATAATATTTCTTTTCAGGATCATGCAGCCCATAATTAACACAACATACAGTAAAAGATATGTCTTGGATCGATGTGGTCAAATCAAGGTTTGCAATGACTGGTTTACAACATGGAAGTATTGCCATGGTTATGAGAGGCAGGGTACTGCTAGCAGATGAACTTGTAAGTAAACAATGTTATTCTTCAATGTTGTTGTTTTTATCTAGCTGTTGTTTCAATGATACTCTGCCATATTCTTATACTTCGGCTGATATACAACTTTATATACCGACATCAGGTGTTATTTGGGTTTCACATGCACACACTCGCCTAACAGGTATCCCACTTCTGTTTTTCATTCACTTTCTGAAGAAAAAAGCCTCTATTTTCGAATAAACATTTTCAAAAAGGCAAGATTTACTGTGGTGTCGCACATTCAATGAGTCTCTTTTAGAAAAAGGCCTAAATTTGAACTGCAAGTGCAGTGGCGGCAGAATCACTCATGGTTTCCACTCAATAACTTGTGAGTGCGGTATTGCAAAACAACTTGCTGGGAAGGTGTATGGAAAGGAAGGTTGTGATTGCATTTGGGGCCACTGGAGTGAGATCACTGTTATTTAAAATAGACGAATGCTTTGCCACTGTTACTTAAAATAGAAAAATGGTTTCCGCTCAGTAACTTTTGTGAGGTGGGAGGTATTGTGACGATAACATGCTGTGTAGGTAGCTTATATGGAATTAAATCTTGGGATTGCAGAGTCACTGGTATCAAGATCAATACTAAAAATAGAAAAATTGCTTCCGCTCAATAACTTCTGTTAGGAGTGAGATATTGCGACAAAACTTACTGGGTAAGGTAGCTTATATGGAGACGAGGCTTGGGATTGTATTTTAGTGTTTCCCTCAGAAATTAATATAAACAGCATGCTCCCTGAAAAAATTACATTTTTCTGTGTGCATAATTAACTTTGTAAAAATTGCATTTTCCAGCGCGCGAACATTTTGGAGTGAAACAACAAGAAAAAGCATGTCATTGTCAATTTTAATGTTGAAAAGGAACTAAAATATAAAGTTGTTATAAATAACAGGAAAAGATAATGCTGTTCTTTCTCATTTAATTCATTGTTTTAGTTGCTTTTCTAGATTCGTTTTTAGCTCTACCTGAGCTGGGCTTTTTGGATGGCGAGTTGTCCATTGTCTGTTAACTTTTGCGATAGGGCATTCATATTTCATCCAATCTTTTTCAAACTTTACCAGATTGTTGATATCAGTGAAAGCTCAGAGGAGTTTGAAAACCAGCCAGTTTGGACCAGTAATTAACACCGAAGTTCTGGCCCTTGATTTAGTTAAAATAGATACATTTTGCTGCGTTAACACAATGGGGCCTTCGTTTTTCATCTGATTTTTCCGGAGGCCCCGGGTTCAATCCTTCATGGTGCCACTGAGTTCCGTTGGTGTGTTCTTGGGGTTCTGGAAATATGGTTGCCCGATGCCCCGGGCAAGTAGATTTTGAGTGCGGGCAAGTGACCTTCGCAAATCTGGTTGCCCGCCACTTGCTCGACAAACTAGTGTAATTAGAATTTGATAATTGAACAAAACTGACCGCTGTTTTTCACCGTGAGCAACCTAGGAATCTTTATGTGAGGAAGCTATCCAGCTGGCTTGCGAAACGTCGGTGGTTCTACCCAGGTGCCCGCCCGTGCACGAAAATTGCCCGAAGGGGCACCTGGGGTCTTCCTCCACCAGTGGAAGCTGGAAAGTCGCCATATTATGACCTTAGCTGTTGGTGCGACTATAAAATCCAATTCAATTCTCACCATGAGCGATTGTTAATAAGATCAAACATATTAAGTCACATTGATAATCGAGAGCTTCGAGTAAAAAAATTCCATTTCTGCAATTTTACATTGACGTTTTTAGACCCCTGAGCCGAATTATCTATTGGGATCAATCTTCGTCCGTCGTTTGCTTCAAACGACCTCCTCAGAAACCAATTTTGACCAAACTTCACATTGATGATCCTTAGATGAATGGTTTTTAGATTTGTTAAAATTAGGTCAGCGTGACATGCAGGATGGCCGCCATTACCATAGTTTGTATATTGAGATTTTGCAGGTTTTACATTGGCTTATATAGGGAAAAAAATCTTCCTCTCAAACCACAAGGCACAGAGCTCTCATATGTTACATGTAGTATCAGCTTATGGGTTCCCCCCCCCCCCCCAACCCGGGTCACAGGTTCACATAGACTTATATAGGAAAAAAATTACAAATCTTCTCTGAAACTACAAATCTGGTTTAATATTTTGCATTTACTTATGGTCCTTTACCAAGTTTGTTTAAATGGTGTTCCTGGGACACACTTGGCCCCGCCCCAGGGGTCACTGTTTTACATAGAAAATGTATAGGGAAAAGCTTTTAAAAAATCTTCTCTGAAACTACAATTTCACATTTGCTATAAGCTCTACCAAGTTTGTTCAAATGGTGAACATGGGGTCGAATTTGGGCCCATCCCAGTTTTACATTGATTTATATAGTAAAACACATACAAAAGAGCCAGAGCTTAAATATTTTGCATTTACTATGAGGTTATGGTCCTTTACCAAGTTTATTCAAGCGGTGATCCTGGGGTCACATTTGGCCCTGCAATAGGGGTTACTCTAGCACCTTCATTTTGTATTTGATCTTTACCAAACTTTGTCAGTGTCTTTATATCAATGTTGTTAAACATACAACAGAGGCCACATTTCTTGAACAATCTTCAGCAAACTTGCACAGATTGTATATAACCATAAGATTTCAAAAAAGTTTGATAATTGGCCAGTACTCAGTTGATCGATTTAGGGCCATCTTGGCCCTTTTGTTTATTAAGTCAACTACTCACATACCAAAAGCCTTGCAGTATTCAAACTTCATACACGCATCTATATGGCACCATTATGTTCCTACCCAAATCAGGTCCATGATGATTTGCCTTTTAATATTACACCTAACATTTGTTACCCAACTTTGTAAGCAACCGATAACACTTTAGCGGTGCATTTGGGTCCCTTGGACACATTTTCTAGTTATGTTTTAATAATGCTGAATAAACATATTTTCATAATGTCTTCACAAAACGTTGGCATGTCACTGACCGACCACAGTACACACATTTGAGTTCACCTCTGCTCAAACTATAAATCCTAAGTCCGAAACCCACCATGTATACAATGTTTGAAATTAACACCTGCTTGATCTAAGAATGTCAATACATGTTAGGCATGACAAATGATAGGCAAACGGGCGGTTATATAACAGCAACATGACTCGTTTTTAGGTTTCGTCCAAAAGAGAAGGGCAGCCCGAAAGAAAAGGGCTTGGCCATTTCATAGTAAAGGGATTGGCCATTTTGTATTAGGGGAAACACTAGATTGCTTGTTAGTAAGCTTGTATCTCCGAAAATACTTCTTGTAATGGATTGAAATTTCATACATGTTTTCAGCATTATTGACAACATCCTGGAGCCAGGTTCTGTAACTCGTGCTTTTATTTCAACAAAATTATGCTCGCTTTTAAATTTGAAAATTTGGTTATTTTGTTTTGCATGTAAGCTTGTAATTCAAAAACTACTTTACCTTATGGATTTAAACCGGACATATTTTTTTAATTCGGCATCATTGAACAACATCATAGAGCCAGGTTCTACAACTTATGCTTTTAACAAAATTATTGCCTTTTATACCAAGACAAAATTGGTTACAGTTTTGTATGTTAACTTGGTATTTTTGTCGAGCCCAATCTTGACAGTGATCACAATGTCGTCTGTGTGTATGTGTGTCAGTTTGTCTGTTCATGGTCTAATGATCATCTATCCAATGGTGACAATGGAGTTAAATTTCACATGTTTTACATACATGTATGCAGGGGAAACTTTAATGACTAGTTTTCAATATTTTACATATGGCATAAGCCAATGGTCATCTATCAGATGGTGACAATTGAGTTAAATTTCACATTTATGGAGGGGAAAGCTTGAAAAAGCTTCCTGAAACCACGAAAGCTAGGACTTTTATACAGAGTATGTTGCATGAAGTGACTCTGCCCAAATAGACTTGCCCCAAGGGTAACAGTTTTACAGAGTTTCTAGGAAAATCTTTTAAACATTCTCCGGACTTACCAAAATTACCAGAATGTAAATGTAACTTGTAAACCGAATGTGATGTTACAATGCATGGCACATAAAAGGGTCTGTATAATATTCAAACTCACTTGGCAAAAGACTGCTATTCAGTTGTTTGACCTTAAAAAAGAATCATGTGACATTAAAACCATCAAAATGTGATGTCACAAATGCAACCATTAACATTTAACCCTATATTCTACTTATTTAACAGCATTGCACTGTTTAACTTTTTTTAAAGTTTTATTTGTGAATGTCTTCACCCAAACAGGTCTTTCGAAGGAGAATATCTGCGGGAAATGGGCTTATAAAGAGATGGCAGCAATTCGACATTGGTGTATGGAAAAGGTTCTGGAATGCATGAAGATGTTCATAAAGCAGACAATGAAAAGATAAGTAAAACATATTGCAACAACAGAGGTGTAAAATTTTCCAAAAAGCGACTTGCCCTAATTTTCAGTATTGTTTTTTTAAATGCTGAAAAACAAAATTGTATTAAAAAATCTAGAAAATGCACTCAAAATTGTTGTGTTGGGCAAGTGGGTGAGCGGAATTTTATACCTCTGAACAAAATACCATTATTGGTACTGGAATGTTTTTTCACAATCAGAAACCGTGTATTTATTGTATTTGGAGTTGTGTCCCTTTGATTATTACTGCTTGGATTTTGACATCAGTCGTTAAAACTCTTGAAATAACAATGATGTAAAACCTTTGATGAAAAACATTTTTTCATACAAACACTCGGTTCGATAGTTCTGTGAAAAAGTGTTTGAATTAAAGATGTATGCTTTAAAGAGATGTTTTGATGCAACATTTTATTACAAGCTTTGTGTACATCGAACTATTTCCCTCATGATATTGCTAAAAATTATTCAACATTCTAAGAACAGTGCTCAAGAAATAGGATAGCCCGACGCCCGGGGCTCCTCGAAATCCATTCCGGGCCTGTCTCATTTTGCAGACGAGGAGCCCGTCGGGCCTGTCTAAAAAAAAAAAAAAAAAAAAAAAAAAAATCCCCCCAAAAATCAGTTTTACTGGATCTCAAGCTCAAGTTCCTCAAGACAAAATACTCCATGTGTATTGTGAACTGTTAAAACACTTGCAATAAATTAATTAAAATGTGTTATACACACATTGAAACAATAAGAAGTTCGAGAATTTTGCCTGGCTTCGTGTCGCCAGTTTGTCTCATTATTCTGCTATTAGAGTTGTGTTTTCTTTCCTTTGTGATAAGAAATACCGTTTTTGTCATTAAAAACACACTAATGCATAAAAAAAAATCGTTATTGATGGTATTTCGATTGAATGTTTGTGAAATGTTCGGGCCGTAAAAGTGCGGTGTCATAGTAGTTCGGATGGTACATAATTTCGGATATTTTTTTATTTTTATTTTATTTTTTTTACATATTCAAATAAAAAAAACTGTCCTTTACAAATACATGTTGGTGGAAAGAAAAATTTGTATACTGTATATGTATAAATACAGATATAAAGTATATTTCTATTCATTATTTAAGGTGTAAGGAGTTCCTGGAATCCTACTTTTAAATGAATTCTAGTCTAGGCTCCTAATTCTTTACTTGGAGAAAGTGGTGACAAAAAGAAAATATATAGCCAGAGGAGGCTGTGATAGTCTCATAAAACCTGATTAAAAAATTGGCTCCAAGTTTAGCTCCAGATTCACCAAGTCGGCTCTGATTAGTATCGTTTGGCAAAAGTGCTAGCCTAAGTACTCTCCTTTGCATTGGTTATAAATTACTACGTAATATTCTATTCTAACATATTTTAAATGAAATGGTAAATAAGTCCGCTGACCAGGGAGCATAAAGTGGTAACAAAAAGAAAAATCTAGTCAGAGGAGGTTCTGAGCTTGATTAATACATATGTAACAAATGTGTGCTATAAAAGTGAATAAAGACACATTTCCAATAAGAAAAAAATATTGGACCTTTCCATTTTAAATCAGGGCCTGTCCATTTCAAATCAGGGCCTGTCCATTTCAAATCGGGGCCTGTCCATTTTCAGAAGCAACAAGCCCTGGGCCTGTCTCTTAAAATAATTTTCTTTGAGCACTGAAGAATATAAGAATCTTAACTCTAATGCGCCATTCCATGTAGGATTCTCCACTTAGTACACTGGCAGAGGGACTATAATCCTTAGAACACACACACACACACACACAAATCTATCTTTCAACCTGCCTTAAATATAAATATGTTGTACAAGGGGTTGTAATACGTTCTGATTTAACTTCCTGTTTTTTGTTTATAAATTTCATACACTTAATTGAATAGTTTTTAACAACTAAATGTGCATGTCAGAACTATTTACAGTGTCTTGTAAAGGGGCGAAATATAAATATGTTGAACAAGGGGTTTTAATACGTTCTGATTTAACTTCCTGTTTTTAGCTCTACTGATCAGAGATCAGCAGAGCTTATGCCGTGGTGCGGTGTCCGTCGTCCGTCCGTCTGTCCGTCCGTTAACTTTTTTTTTGTAGCGACTACTCCTCTGAAACTACTGAATGGATTTTCATGAAACTTTACAGAAATGTTGCCCATGAAGTCTAGTTGATCCTAGCAAAAATTCATGTAGATGTGAAATCCAAGATGGCCGCCAAATCTAAAAATAGGTTTTTAAAAAACAAGTTTGTAGCGACTACTTCTTGAAAACTATAAGGGATATTGCTATGGGACTTTTTCTAAAATGATCAGCATGACATGATGTTGGTCCTTGTCGAAAATCGTTTTGATTCGACGTTAAACATGGCTGCCAGCGGCCATCTTTGTTTACATAGAGTTATATAATGAAAACTTGTAGCGACTACTCCTCTGAAACTACTTGATGGATTTTCATGAAACTTCACAGGAATGTTGCTCTTGATGTCTAATTGATCCTAGCAAAATTTCAGGTCGGCCGGAAATTCAAGATGGCCGCAACGGCTAAAAATAGATTTTTAAAAAATAAGTTTGTAGCGACTACTTCTTGAAAACTATAAGTGATATTAATATGGGACTTTTTCTAAAATTATCAGCATGACATGATGGTTATCCGAGTCGAACATTATTTTGATTCAATGTTAAACATGGCTGTCAGCGGCCATCTTTGTTTACATAGAGTTATATAATGAAAACTTGTAGCGACTACTCCTCTGAAACTACTTGACGGATTTTCATGAAACTTCACAGGAATGTTGCTCTTGATGTCTAATTGATCCTAGCAAAATTTCAGGTCGGCCGGAAATTCAAGATGGCCGCCACTGCTAAAAATAGATTTTCAAAAAACAAGTTTGTAGCGACTTCTTCCTGAAAACAAAATCAATCAGTAGAGCTTCAAGGTCATTGACCTCTTGTTTGTTTATAAATTTCATACACTTAACTGAATAGTTTTCAACAACTAAATATGCATGTCAGAACTATTTACAGTGTCTTGTAAAGGTGGCGTGGTCTATTATAAATGCCCAAACGTATCCCGCATTCATACATCGTTCCGATGATTGCTAACAAATATTTTTCTACATTTGTATATAGGAATTCAGTTTGTGAATTTATTGGGTGTGGGAATTCTTTTGATCTACCTAATTAAAATCACATTTAAACATAACCAGATTGTAATTCAAGTCGGAACTATGTATCTAGTCCATTTACACAGAATGTACAATGTAGAACATTGATTCAAGCAAGATGTCCTGTAAGTATTAAATTTGAGGTTTATTGATTGCTCAAAGTTTCAATCACTGAGTTTTAAATGGAACAAGAAGTAAACATATCGGTATTGAAAAAGCATGATTTTCCAAGGAACACAACTCAATTTGACAGTTATTTATGCCCATGTACTATAATTTTGACCAAATATTGATTTCTTTGTGGATTATGAATACTTTCAAGAAAATGTGGAAACAATTTAGTTTTTAACCTCTTGAACTAGAGTGATGATTTCCTAAGTGCAATTACGCTATTATAAAATCCACACAAAAATACTCTATGTGAGCTATTAAATTGCTTGCATATAAATTTGTTATTTTATCATGCAGATATGCACTTTTCTGCCTAATAAAGGGGGTGGCAATATAAATATAAATTTTGCTTTATTAGGCACTGACAAATAGAGCAAATCAATGCGGAATCCCTCAGTGTTTATTGTACGTCACGTTATCGGACGTCATGCACGTAACGTTGTCTGACGTCATAAAACAAACAAAAAACAACAACATGGCAGCGGGGCCTCGCCATTCTTTATTTTCTAGGCCTCGCCTAATAAACTTGATAGTAAAAGGCACTGACATAATATTCTCTATTTACGTGACAAAATTATACATTCAAAGCTCATCTATTCGAAGGATAAAAGAGCTTATGTAATCATGTCGGCATCCCAGTCCACATCAAGCTCTGCATGGAGACTGTGTTTAGAGGTCTATGTCTCATTTCTAGTCCTGGCTCAACCAAATTCCTTATAGTATTATCTTAAGTATTATCATAAGTAATTTTAGTTATTAAATCCCATGGACTCGCATTGAACCCTAATTCTGATAGCCTTTAAAATGTGAAGTGTCGTATTAAATTCATCCTTTGGGACCAACGAGCCCAATATAGGTGGCTTTGAAGTAGAATACCGCTTAAGCTGGTGCTAGAGGGCGTTAGAGGTGTTGCTTATTTCATTACTTCTCATGAACATACTCAATAAAACCGAGTCTGCTGCTTTATTCTATTAATTGTGTTTGTAGCTCCCGAAGGATCACCTTTATCAGTATTTATTGTAATCTGTGTTTACAGGCCGGTTTAATAGTGCTTGCATTGCATTACTTGTCTTTGCTCAAATTTGACCTGAGTTTTCTTAGAGTAGTTCTTAAAGGGTGGTATAAGTAATATAAGTAATTTTGTCTTTTTAATAATCTGGGCGTCCGTGAAACCAACATATTGATGGCTCATAAAATATGCAATAAAAGGTTTGCGTGTAAGCTATTGTATATACTGGTTGTGTACCAGATATCGTCATTTACCAGATATTGTCATTCGCAATAAAACGCTCAATGTTGTGCTGATGTTTCAACCCCACTTTACAAATCAGTACACACTATAAACGATTGGAATCGATTTTTTTTTTAAATGTTAAAATTTACTCTCAAACCAACCCATTTACATACAATTAGCTCTATTAGATACAGTAAGCTTGTATCTCAAAAAACTGCTTTACATAATGGATTGAAACTTCACATATATTCAGCATCATTTGACAACTTCATAGAGCTAGGTTCTGTAACTCGTGCTTTTATTTTAACAAAAATATGGCTGTTTTGTACTAAGAAAATTTGGTTAAGTTTTGTTAAAGATTGTATGTCATAAACTACTTTACGTAGTTGTACTTCAGTATATACTCATGACAACATCGACGTCACCATACTAAAATATAAAGGTCAAGGTCGCACTGAAGGTCATTATATGGGTTAAATACTCATTTTTTTCTTCACGAAAACTTAACGTTGGCTATATAACTTTCTCATTTCTTGATATTTCTTCACAATATATTCTCACCACAGGGCTTTTTTTTGGCTGTTCAGGGCTCGACATTAGGCATTGTCCGATAGGTTTTGGCAACCCAGACTTGGGTCCGGACAAGTTGATTCTGAATCCTGATTGTCTGATCGGGCAAGTAGAAAAATAAAAATAAAAATGAAAACCCACGCCAAAATACGCTGAAAACCCACGCCAAATGACAAAATTCAAACATCCCCGTAGCGCGTGTTGTCTAATAGGAAGTGATTGTAAACTAGACAGTTTTGCGCATGCGCGGCAGGATTTTTTTTCCCTGCCGATATATATAGATAGTGTATATATAGACAGTTGCTTGTCGCAACATGTTGCTTGGGATCCCTGTATTTGACGTTTTATTCTCCCGATTTTGAATGACAAAAAGCATTCCTTATGTTGTGAAAATATTGTTAATAAAATACAACAAAAGCAAGTTGTTTAATTATACGCTAATCATAAATTTAACGAAATAAAAATCGCTTGAACATTTTGTGACAATCACATACGACCGCTTCATCGGATCGCAATCTCTGAATAGAAATGTTGAAATGTTTCAATAAAAGATCATTCTTTTCTGGTTCCAAACTGCTTTATTTTACATGTTTTAATGCCTTTACAGTAAAAAATTGAGATTTCATATTCGGACAAGTTCATTATAGGTCAGGACGAGTGGATTTCTGAAGATCCAAAAGTTAATGTAGAGGCCTGCTGTTTTATAGCCGTTATTGGGTCATATTCCCAATGACAAAAGGTCGTATTCCCAATGACAAAACAAATCTTTTTTTCCCAATTTTGAGAAGAAAATTCCCAATTGAAAGAAGAAAAAGAACACTTAAAAGTAGCAAAAATGTGACAAGTATGGAATATGAAATGCTTTTAAATGCCTCTGTTGATCTTGTTGTTTACGTAAGAAAGATACAATTATGAAATGTTTGACTGTTTTGTTGCCCAATTTTATGAAAAATCTTGCTAAAATTCCCAATTTTGAGGGTATGAGTTATGTACCCAAAATGTAGAAAAAAAGCATTGCACCATGACAACGTTGACATGACCATACTAAAATATAAAGGTCAAGGTCACACTGACGGTCTATGAGTTAAATACTCATTATTTTTCTACACAAAAACAATGTTGGCTATAACTTTCTCATTTCTGCATCAAACTTTCAATGTATACTTATGATGACAACATTGAGTCAGACATGGCATACTAAAATATAAAGGTCAAGGTCACACTGAAGGTCATTATGTGGGTTAAAATACTCATTGTTTCTTCACGAAAACTTAGTCAGACCAGTTTGTCAAGGTCATTCATCTGGGTCCAGAAAACTTATTATACTGACAAAGCCCTGACAGACAACACACATGTTCCGCGGAACACCCATCTAGTATTTTAACACAATTATGGCCCCTTTAATGCTTATAACAAGTATTTAAAAAAAAAATTAAGAGGAACCTAAATTAAGCACCTATAACACTGAAAACCCGATTTTCTTTTCGTACATATTTCTCTGTTTTGTTTATTTTTGTCTATAAAAATCTTATCTAAAATAAAAAGGGCTGCAGCTTACGATATTTTGTATGTAGCATTGTCTGTAGTCTTCTACCAAATTTGTTCAAATGGTGACCCTGGGGTCAGAATTGGACCCAACCTGGGGGTCACAAGAGGGTTTGGGTGGGGCCCCTGATTCATAACTTAGTAATGGTTGAGATCCCCACCCTATAGCCATATATATACACTAACTGGGCATGAACATAAAACCATCCAACTAGCATAGACACCAGGTTCCTTCCCCACCCCTGGTGACATAGCCCCTTGGTCATAACTTGGAAACTATTGTATCTTGGGTAGTACATCACAACATCTCTAAAAGCATATGTGGATTGACCTTCACCTTCCACTAGTCCAAAGTGGTGCTGCATTTATTCACTATATTATCCACTAGTCGGATGGTTCTGCATTTATTTACTATATTATCCACTAGTCAGGCATTCCATTTACTACATTTACTATACAAATATTTTTTTAAACATGAAATTGTGAGCTAAACCCCCACTCAAAAACAGGTAAATCTTTACTGCGGTTTTGCATGTAAACAAATATGGCGACCCCATGGAAAGTTCTGTAGGGGAAACCTGGGGGGGCACTCCTCAGTTTCGCATGAATGTCCATGGTGTAAATCAGAAAGAAATCAACTAAGCATCTTTTAGGTCCATGGATAGTCTTTATAATAATTATGAAGCACATGTTTGATGTTTTTTTCAGTTTTGATTACTTCTAAGTTTATTTTGGTGTATTGGAATATGCATTCTTTGGGTTTTTTGGAGGCTATAAATAAAAAAAATGTGAACCAATCAAAAACTTCCTAAAAGTAGTTAAAATGGCTGATTTTCACTGACGAGGAGATCAGCGTGGAATAACTTTTTAAAATGGCGGACTAGCTATGTAAAATTTAGCATTTCCTGAGTGCAGACATGACCCTGATATGTGTAGGATTTTTTTTTATTTTTATTTATTGACATTTGAAATATTGCTAAAATTGCATTTTTAGCATGTTTTAAGGGGTGGGGTAATCTTAAAGAAATGTGACTAAAGTTGTACAGAAAATGCTTTTTGATACTTTTATTTGGTATGGAAACATGGGTAATTTTATTGTCTTCTAAGAAATGTATGACTCAATGATGATGTGATTTATTTTTGCTCAAGGATTCAGGCTAAGAGCTTGTCATGGGTTTGATGATTGAGAAATGTACATTAAACTGTGGAGTATTTTGACGTAGTTGTCTTGTGTAGAGCGTCTTTTTAGATGTATGGATTTTATCTATGAACTTGACCTACTTATTTGGGAGTGATTTTGTTTTTGTTTTAAAGAATGTCATTTTGTTTTTAAAAGAATGCACATCAGCAAAATGTAAACTCGATTATTTTTAGTTATTAATGTTTACAAACTTCATTTAACAACATTTACCTTTAATTTCTGTGTGTCGTCCCAAGACCTGTGTGGTTGCCGGGGTAGAATACAACCACTGCAAACACACTGTCACATGCAGAGGCCCCCCCCCCCCCCCCCCCCACCCCACCCAATTCATATTGATTTTGTCATAATTTTTTATCATGATCATTCAAGGTCTTTATCATGACACCGTGTATGCAAGCATGGAAACATGGCTCCATCGTAAATGGAGTGTGTACTGTAGAATTTGCAGCAATTCTGCAGTTCTGTAAGTAACAAGGTTCTAGGCCCATTCTACGTATTTTTTCTTGATGTAAATGGAGGAATGGAGGAATGAGTCTGGCATATTCATTCCTGTTAGGCGCCATATAACCTTTTATGTGTTGATGCGCGCGCCTTTAAACCCAATTCAATTCGTCCCGAGATGTGAATTCACTGATTACCTACTAGTCTGGTCATGTGCTGCGTTTATTCACTATATAATCCAATAGTCCGGCATCCATTTACTACATTATCCACTAGTCAGGCATTCATTTACTATAGTATCCACCAGTCAGGCATTCATTGACTATATTATCCACTAGTATTGTCCACTAGTCCTTTAGTGGTGCTGCATTTATTTACTATACTATCCACTAGTCCTTTAGTGGTGCTGCATTTATTCTCTATATTACCCACTAGTCCTTTAGGGGTGCTGCATTTATTTACTATACTATCACTAGTCCTTTAGTGGTGCTGCATTTATTCACTATATTATCCACTAGTCCGGCATTCCATTTACTACACAAATGTGCATGTGACCTTGACCTTGAATTTGCAGCAACTCTGCAGTTCTGTAGGTAACAAGGTTCTAAGCCCATTCTACATATTTTTTTTTGATGATGAGTCTGTCATATTCATTCCTGTTAGGCGCCATATAACCTTTCATGTGTTGGTGCGCGCGCCTTTAAACCCAATTCAATTCTATTCATCCCGAGATGTGAATTCACTGATTATCTACTAGTCGGGTCATTTGCTGCGTTTATTCACTATATAATCCAATAGTCAGGCATCCATTTACTACAATAACTATATAAATGTGCCAGCGACCTTGACCTTGTTGGTTGTGGTATCCTAAATATAGCATGGACTTGGCCACGCCGCTTTCCAGGAGTGACCTGAGCCAGAAGTGAAAGGTCCCAAAAATTAAATCACGTCTGATAAATGTTTCAAAATACATTTTCAGATTTGTTAATTAATAAATAACCTCTACTAAATTGAGCGCATTTAATTTTACCAAAAGTATTTTTTAAACATGAAATTGTGAGCTAAACCCCCACTCAAAAACAGGTAAATCTTTACTGCGGTTTTGCATGTAAACAAATAAGGTAGCGCCGTGGTGTAATGGTTAGCATCGCGGCTTAGTAACCCAGGGATCGTGCGTTCAATCCCAGCCAGGACCGAATTTGGGTTAATTAACGAAATATTTCATAAGAGTATTTCCTACCTTACCAGTCCTTCGGATGAGACTTTAAACCGAGGTCTGCTCGCTAAAATGCTTCGTGCAATACAGCGAGGATAAATAAACGCTTATACACACATGTAAACAAATATGGCGGCCCCCATGGAAAGTTCTGTAGGGGAAACCTGCTGAATTTTAAATTTTAGCACATTGGACTTGGACTCATCTTGAAAATAAGACGTATCTTTCTGAATTTGCAAATGTGCATGTGACCTTGACCCTTCAATCAAAGGGCAGATAACTTAATATATTTTTTTTCCATTAAATTTGTGTATTTAGGTCAGTCTCAGTGTATGCACTAGACCTTTCAAACATTGCTTATAGTTCTATCTTG
The DNA here is from genome assembly GCA_037043455.1 of Cyrtodaria siliqua. Lineage (NCBI taxonomy): Eukaryota > Metazoa > Mollusca > Bivalvia > Adapedonta > Hiatellidae > Cyrtodaria > Cyrtodaria siliqua. The sequence continues at coordinate 21,736 of JAWPHD010015131.1, read as the reverse complement.
GGTAGTACATCGCAACATCTCAAAAAAGCAAACGTGAATGTGATCTTCACCTTCCAAGCAAAGAGCAGGTAAGGAAACATTCTATTTTGACGTAGTTGTCTTGTGTAGAGCGTCTTTTTAGATGTATGGATTTTATCTATGAACTTGACCTACTTATTTGGGAGTGATTTTGTTTTTGTTTTAAAGAAGTCATTTTGTTTTTAAAAGAATGCACATTAGCAAAATGTAAACTCGATTATTTTTAGTTATTAATGTTTACAAACTTCATTTAACAACATTTACCTTTAATTTCTGTGTCTCGTCCCAAGACACCTGTGTGGTTGCCGGGGTAGAATACAACCACTGCAAACACACCGTCACATGCAGAGGCCCCCCCCCCCCCCTCCCCCCACCCAATTCATATTGATTTTGTCATAACTTTTTATCATGATCATTCAAGGTCTTTATCATGACACCGTGTATGCAAGCATGGAAACATGGCTCCATCGTAAATGGAGTGTGTACTGTAGAATTTGCAGCAATTCTGCAGTTCTGTAAGTAACAAGGTTCTAGGCCCATTCTACGTATTTTTTCTTGATGTAAATGGAGGAATGGAGGAATGAGTCTGGCATATTCATTCCTGTTAGGCGCCATATAACCTTTTATGTGTTGATGCGCGCGCCTTTAAACCCAATTCAATTCGTCCCGAGATGTGAATTCACTGATTACCTACTAGTCTGGTCATGTGCTGCGTTTATTCACTATATAATCCAATAGTCCGGCATCCATTTACTACATTATCCACTAGTCAGGCATTCATTTACTATAGTATCCACCAGTCAGGCATTCATTGACTATATTATCCACTAGTATTGTCCACTAGTCCTTTAGTGGTGCTGCATTTATTTACTATACTATCCACTAGTCCTTTAGTGGTGCTGCATTTATTCTCTATATTACCCACTAGTCCTTTAGGGGTGCTGCATTTATTTACTATACTATCACTAGTCCTTTAGTGGTGCTGCATTTATTCACTATATTATCCACTAGTCCGGCATTCCATTTACTACACAAATGTGCATGTGACCTTGACCTTGAATTTGCAGCAACTCTGCAGTTCTGTAGGTAACAAGGTTCTAAGCCCATTCTACATATTTTTTCTTGATGATGAGTCTGTCATATTCATTCCTGTTAGGCGCCATATAACCTTTCATGTGTTGGTGCGCGCGCCTTTAAACCCAATTCAATTATATTCATCCCGAGATGTGAATTCACTGATTATCTACTAGTCGGGTCATTTGCTGCGTTTATTCACTATATAATCCAATAGTCAGGCATCCATTTACTACAATAACTATATAAATGTGCCTGCGACCTTGACCTTGTTGGTTGTGGTATCCTAAATATAGCATGGACTTGGCCACGCCCCTTTCCAGGAGTGACCTGAGCCAGAAGTGAAAGGTCCCAAAAATTAAATCACGTCTGATAAATGTTTCAAAATACATTTTCAGATTTGTTAATTAATAAATAACCTCTACTAAATTGAGGGCATTTAATTTTACCAAAAGTATTTTTAAACATGAAATTGTGAGCTAAACCCCCACTCAAAAACAGGTAAATCTTTACTGCGGTTTTGCATGTAAACAAATAAGGTAGCGCCGTGGTGTAATGGTTAGCATCGCGACTTAGTAACCCAGGGATCGTGCGTTCAATCCCAGCCAGGACCGAATTTGGGTTAATTAACGAAATATTTCATAAGAGTATTTCCTACCTTACCAGTCCTTCGGATGAGACTTTAAACCGAGGTCTGCTCGCTAAAATGCTTCGTGCAATACAGCGAGGATAAATAAACGCTTATACACACATGTAAACAAATATGGCGGCCCCCATGGAAAGTTCTGTAGGGGAAACCTGCTGAATTTTAAATTTTAGCACATTGGACTTGGACTCATCTTGAAAATAAGACGTATCTTTCTGAATTTGCAAATGTGCATGTGACCTTGACCCTTCAATCAAAGGGCAGATAACTTAATATTTTTTTTTCCATTAAATTTGTGTATTTAGGTCAGTCTCAGTGTATGCACTAGACCTTTCAAACATTGCTTATAGTTCTATCTTTGGTAGTACATCGCAACATCTCAAAAAAGCAAACGTGAATGTGATCTTCACCTTCCAAGCAAAGAGGAGGTAAGGAAACATTCTATTTTGACGTAGTTGTCTTGTGTAGAGCGTCTTTTTAGATGTATGGATTTTATCTATGAACTTGACCTACTTATTTGGGAGTGATTTTGTTTTTGTTTTAAAGAATGTCATTTTGTTTTTAAAAGAATGCACATCAGCAAAATGTAAACTCGATTATTTTTAGTTATTAATGTTTACAAACTTCATTTAACAACATTTACCTTTAATTTCTGTGTCTCGTCCCAAGACACCTGTGTGGTTGCCGGGGTAGAATACAACCACTGCAAACACACCGTCACATGCAGAGGCCCCCCCCCCCCCCAATTCATATTGATTTTGTCATAATTTTTATCATGATCATTCAAGGTCTTTATCATGACACCGTGTATGCAAGCATGGAAACATGGCTCCATCGTAAATGGAGTGTGTACTGTAGAATTTGCAGCAATTCTGCAGTTCTGTAAGTAACAAGGTTCTAGGCCCATTCTACGTATTTTTTCTTGATGTAAATGGAGGAATGGAGGAATGAGTCTGGCATATTCATTCCTGTTAGGCGCCATATAACCTTTTATGTGTTGATGCGCGCGCCTTTAAACCCAATTCAATTCGTCCCGAGATGTGAATTCACTGATTACCTACTAGTCTGGTCATGTGCTGCGTTTATTCACTATATAATCCAATAGTCCGGCATCCATTTACTACATTATCCACTAGTCAGGCATTCATTTACTATAGTATCCACCAGTCAGGCATTCATTGACTATATTATCCACTAGTATTGTCCACTAGTCCTTTAGTGGTGCTGCATTTATTCTCTATATTACCCACTAGTCCTTTAGGGGTGCTGCATTTATTTACTATACATACTATCACTAGTCCTTTAGTGGTGCTGCATTTATTCACTATATTATCCACTAGTCCGGCATTCCATTTACTACACAAATGTGCATGTGACCTTGACCTTGAATTTGCAGCAACTCTGCAGTTCTGTAGGTAACAAGGTTCTAAGCCCATTCTACATATTTTTTTGATGATGAGTCTGTCATATTCATTCCTGTTAGGCGCCATATAACCTTTCATGTGTTGGTGCGCGCGCCTTTAAACCCAATTCAATTCTATTCATCCCGAGATGTGAATTCACTGATTATCTACTAGTCGGGTCATTTGCTGCGTTTATTCACTATATAATCCAATAGTCAGGCATCCATTTACTACAATAACTATATAAATGTGCCTGCGACCTTGACCTTGTTGGTTGTGGTATCCTAAATATAGCATGGACTTGGCCACGCCCCTTTCCAGGAGTGACCTGAGCCAGAAGTGAAAGGTCCCAAAAATTAAATCACGTCTGATAAATGTTTCAAAATACATTTTCAGATTTGTTAATTAATAAATAACCTCTACTAAATTGAGGGCATTTAATTTTACCAAAAGTATTTTTTAAACATGAAATTGTGAGCTAAACCCCCACTCAAAAACAGGTAAATCTTTACTGCGGTTTTGCATGTAAACAAATAAGGTAGCGCCGTGGTGTAATGGTTAGCATCGCGGCTTAGTAACCCAGGGATCGTGCGTTCAATCCCAGCCAGGACCGAATTTGGGTTAATTAACGAAATATTTCATAAGAGTATTTCCTACCTTACCAGTCCTTCGGATGAGACTTTAAACCGAGGTCTGCTCGCTAAAATGCTTCGTGCAATACAGCGAGGATAAATAAACGCTTATACACACATGTAAACAAATATGGCGGCCCCCATGGAAAGTTCTGTAGGGGAAACCTGCTGAATTTTAAATTTTAGCACATTGGACTTGGACTCATCTTGAAAATAAGACGTATCTTTCTGAATTTGCAAATGTGCATGTGACCTTGACCCTTCAATCAAAGGGCAGATAACTTAATTTTTTTTTTTGCATTAAATTTGTGTATTTAGGTCAGTCTCAGTGTATGCACTAGACCTTTCAAACATTGCTTATAGTTCTATCTTGGGTAGTACATCGCAACATCTCAAAAAAGCAAACGTGAATGTGATCTTCACCTTCCAAGCAAAGAGGAGGTAAGGAAACATTCTATTTTGACGTAGTTGTCTTGTGTAGAGCGTCTTTTTAGATGTATGGATTTTATCTATGAACTTGACCTACTTATTTGGGAGTGATTTTGTTTTTGTTTTAAAGAATGTCATTTTGTTTTTAAAAGAATGCACATCAGCAAAATGTAAACTCGATTATTTTTAGTTATTAATGTTTACAAACTTCATTTAACAACATTTACCTTTAATTTCTGTGTCTCGTCCCAAGACACCTGTGTGGTTGCCGGGGTAGAATACAACCACTGCAAACACACCGTCACATGCAGAGGCCCCCCCCCTCCCCCACCCACCCAATTCATATTGATTTTGTCATAATTTTTTATCATGATCATTCAAGGTCTTTATCATGACACCGTGTATGCAAGCATGGAAACATGGCTCCATCGTAAATGGAGTGTGTACTGTAGAATTTGCAGCAATTCTGCAGTTCTGTAAGTAACAAGGTTCTAGGCCCATTCTACCTATTTTTTCTTGATGTAAATGGAGGAATGGAGGAATGAGTCTGGCATATTCATTCCTGTTAGGCGCCATATAACCTTTTATGTGTTGATGCGCGCGCCTTTAAACCCAATTCAATTCGTCCCGAGATGTGAATTCACTGATTACCTACTAGTCTGGTCATGTGCTGCGTTTATTCACTATATAATCCAATAGTCCGGCATCCATTTACTACATTATCCACTAGTCAGGCATTCATTTACTATAGTATCCACCAGTCAGGCATTCATTGACTATATTATCCACTAGTATTGTCCACTAGTCCTTTAGTGGTGCTGCATTTATTTACTATACTATCCACTAGTCCTTTAGTGGTGCTGCATTTATTCTCTATATTACCCACTAGTCCTTTAGGGGTGCTGCATTTATTTACTATACTATCACTAGTCCTTTAGTGGTGCTGCATTTATTCACTATATTATCCACTAGTCCGGCATTCCTTTTACTACACAAATGTGCATGTGACCTTGACCTTGAATTTGCAGCAACTCTGCAGTTCTGTAGGTAACAAGGTTCTAAGCCCATTCTACATATTTTTTCTTGATGATGAGTCTGTCATATTCATTCCTGTTAGGCGCCATATAACCTTTCATGTGTTGGTGCGCGCGCCTTTAAACCCAATTCAATTCTATTCATCCCGAGATGTGAATTCACTGATTATCTACTAGTCGGGTCATTTGCTGCGTTTATTCACTATATAATCCAATAGTCAGGCATCCATTTACTACAATAACTATATAAATGTGCCTGCGACCTTGACCTTGTTGGTTGTGGTATCCTAAATATAGCATGGACTTGGCCCCGCCCCTTTCCAGGAGTGACCTGAGCCAGAAGTGAAAGGTCCCAAAAATTAAATCACGTCTGATAAATGTTTCAAAATACATTTTCAGATTTGTTAATTAATAAATAACCTCTACTAAATTGAGGGCATTTAATTTTACCAAAAGTATTTTTTAAACATGAAATTGTGAGCTAAACCCCCACTCAAAAACAGGTAAATCTTTACTGCGGTTTTGCATGTAAACAAATAAGGTAGCGCCGTGGTGTAATGGTTAGCATCGCGGCTTAGTAACCCAGGGATCGTGCGTTCAATCCCAGCCAGGACCGAATTTGGGTTAATTAACGAAATATTTCATAAGAGTATTTCCTACCTTACCAGTCCTTCGGATGAGACTTTAAACCGAGGTCTGCTCGCTAAAATGCTTCGTGCAATACAGCGAGGATAAATAAACGCTTATACACACATGTAAACAAATATGGCGGCCCCCTTGGAAAGTTCTGTAGGGGAAACCTGCTGAATTTTAAATTTTAGCACATTGGACTTGGACTCATCTTGAAAATAAGACGTATCTTTCTGAATTTGCAAATGTGCATGTGACCTTGACCCTTCAATCAAAGGGCAGATAACTTAATTTTTTTTTTTGCATTAAATTTGTGTATTTAGGTCAGTCTCAGTGTATGCACTAGACATTTCAAACATTGCTTATAGTTCTATCTTGGGTAGTACATCGCAACATCTCAAAAAAGCAAACGTGAATGTGATCTTCACCTTCCAAGCAAAGAGGAGGTAAGGAAACATTCTATTTTGACGTAGTTGTCTTGTGTAGAGCGTCTTTTTAGATGTATGGATTTTATCTATGAACTTGACCTACTTATTTGGGAGTGATTTTGTTTTTGTTTTAAAGAATGTCATTTTGTTTTTAAAAGAATGCACATCAGCAAAATGTAAACTCGATTATTTTTAGTTATTAATGTTTACAAACTTCATTTAACAACATTTACCTTTAATTTCTGTGTCTCGTCCCAAGACACCTGTGTGGTTGCCGGGGTAGAATACAACCACTGCAAACACACCGTCACATGCAGAGGCCCCCCCCCTCCCACCCACCCAATTCATATTGATTTTGTCATAATTTTTTATCATGATCATTCAAGGTCTTTATCATGACACCGTGTATGCAAGCATGGAAACATGGCTCCATCGTAAATGGAGTGTGTACTGTAGAATTTGCAGCAATTCTGCAGTTCTGTAAGTAACAAGGTTCTAGGCCCATTCTACGTATTTTTTCTTGATGTAAATGGAGGAATGGAGGAATGAGTCTGGCATATTCATTCCTGTTAGGCGCCATATAACCTTTTATGTGTTGATGCGCGCGCCTTTAAACCCAATTCAATTCGTCCCGAGATGTGAATTCACTGATTACCTACTAGTCTGGTCATGTGCTGCGTTTATTCACTATATAATCCAATAGTCCGGCATCCATTTACTACATTATCCACTAGTCAGGCATTCATTTACTATAGTATCCACCAGTCAGGCATTCATTGACTATATTATCCACTAGTATTGTCCACTAGTCCTTTAGTGGTGCTGCATTTATTTACTATACTATCCACTAGTCCTTTAGTGGTGCTGCATTTATTCTCTATATTACCCACTAGTCCTTTAGGGGTGCTGCATTTATTTACTATACTATCACTAGTCCTTTAGTGGTGCTGCATTTATTCACTATATTATCCACTAGTCCGGCATTCCATTTACTACACAAATGTGCATGTGACCTTGACCTTGAATTTGCAGCAACTCTGCAGTTCTGTAGGTAACAAGGTTCTAAGCCCATTCTACATATTTTTTCTTGATGATGAGTCTGTCATATTCATTCCTGTTAGGCGCCATATAACCTTTCATGTGTTGGTGCGCGCGCCTTTAAACCCAATTCAATTCTATTCATCCCGAGATGTGAATTCACTGATTATCTACTAGTCGGGTCATTTGCTGCGTTTATTCACTATATAATCCAATAGTCAGGCATCCATTTACTACAATAACTATATAAATGTGCCTGCGACCTTGACCTTGTTGGTTGTGGTATCCTAAATATAGCATGGACTTGGCCACGCCCCTTTCCAGGAGTGACCTGAGCCAGAAGTGAAAGGTCCCAAAAATTAAATCACATCTGATAAATGTTTCAAAATACATTTTCAGATTTGTTAATTAATAAATAACCTCTACTAAATTGAGGGCATTTAATTTTACCAAAAGTATTTTTTAAACATGAAATTGTGAGCTAAACCCCCACTCAAAAACAGGTAAATCTTTACTGCGGTTTTGCATGTAAACAAATAAGGTAGCGCCGTGGTGTAATGGTTAGCATCGCGGCTTAGTAACCCAGGGATCGTGCGTTCAATCCCAGCCAGGACCGAATTTGGGTTAATTAACGAAATATTTCATAAGAGTATTTCCTACCTTACCAGTCCTTCGGATGAGACTTTAAACCGAGGTCTGCTCGCTAAAATGCTTCGTGCAATACAGCGAGGATAAATAAACGCTTATACACACATGTAAACAAATATGGCGGCCCCCATGGAAAGTTCTGTAGGGGAAACCTGCTGAATTTTAAATTTTAGCACATTGGACTCATCTTGAAAATAAGACGTATCTTTCTGAATTTGCAAATGTGCATGTGACCTTGACCCTTCAATCAAAGGGCAGATAACTTAATTTTTTTTTTTGCATTAAATTTGTGTATTTAGGTCAGTCTCAGTGTATGCACTAGACCTTTCAAACATTGCTTATAGTTCTATCTTGGGTAGTACATCGCAACATCTCAAAAAAGCAAACGTGAATGTGATCTTCACCTTCCAAGCAAAGAGCAGGTAAGGAAACATTCTATTTTGACGTAGTTGTCTTGTGTAGAGCGTCTTTTTAGATGTATGGATTTTATCTATGAACTTGACCTACTTATTTGGGAGTGATTTTGTTTTTGTTTTAAAGAATGTCATTTTGTTTTTAAAAGAATGCACATCAGCAAAATGTAAACTCGATTATTTTTAGTTATTAATGTTTACAAACTTCATTTAACAACATTTACCTTTAATTTCTGTGTCTCGTCCCAAGACACCTGTGTGGTTGCCGGGGTAGAATACAACCACTGCAAACACACCGTCACATGCAGAGGCCCCCCCCCTCCCACCCACCCAATTCATATTGATTTTGTCATAATTTTTTATCATGATCATTCAAGGTCTTTATCATGACACCGTGTATGCAAGCATGGAAACATGGCTCCATCGTAAATGGAGTGTGTACTGTAGAATTTGCAGCAATTCTGCAGTTCTGTAAGTAACAAGGTTCTAGGCCCATTCTACGTATTTTTTCTTGATGTAAATGGAGGAATGGAGGAATGAGTCTGGCATATTCATTCCTGTTAGGCGCCATATAACCTTTTATGTGTTGATGCGCGCGCCTTTAAACCCAATTCAATTCGTCCCGAGATGTGAATTCACTGATTACCTACTAGTCTGGTCATGTGCTGCGTTTATTCACTATATAATCCAATAGTCCGGCATCCATTTACTACATTATCCACTAGTCAGGCATTCATTTACTATAGTATCCACCAGTCAGGCATTCATTGACTATATTATCCACTAGTATTGTCCACTAGTCCTTTAGTGGTGCTGCATTTATTTACTATACTATCCACTAGTCCTTTAGTGGTGCTGCATTTATTCTCTATATTACCCACTAGTCCTTTAGGGGTGCTGCATTTATTTACTATACTATCACTAGTCCTTTAGTGGTGCTGCATTTATTCACTATATTATCCACTAGTCTGGCATTCAATTTACTACACAAATGTGCATGTGACCTTGACCTTGAATTTGCAGCAACTCTGCAGTTCTGTAGGTAACAAGGTTCTAAGCCCATTCTACATATTTTTTCTTGATGATGAGTCTGTCATATTCATTCCTGTTAGGCGCCATATAACCTTTCATGTGTTGGTGCGCGCGCCTTTAAACCCAATTCAATTCTATTCATCCCGAGATGTGAATTCACTGATTATCTACTAGTCGGGTCATTTATTCACTATATAATCCAATAGTCAGGCATCCATTTACTACAATAACTATATAAATGTGCCTGCGACCTTGACCTTGTTGGTTGTGGTATCCTAAATATAGCATGGACTTGGCCACGCCCCTTTCCAGGAGTGACCTGAGCCAGAAGTGAAAGGTCCCAAAAATTAAATCACGTCTGATAAATGTTTCAAAATACATTTTCAGATTTGTTAATTAATAAATAACCTCTACTAAATTGAGGGCATTTAATTTTACCAAAAGTATTTTTTAAACATGAAATTGTGAGCTAAACCCCCACTCAAAAACAGGTAAATCTTTACTGCGGTTTTGCATGTAAACAAATATGGCGGCCCCCATGGAAAGTTCTGTAGGGGAAACCTGCTGAATTTTAAATTTTAGCACATTGGACTTGGACTTACCTTGAAAATAAGACGCATCTTTCTGAATTTGCAAATGTGCATGTGACCTTGACCCTTCAATCAAAGGGCAGATAACTTAATATATTTTTTTGCATTAAATTTGTGCATTTAGGTCAGTCTCAGTGTATGCACTAGACCTTTCAAACATTGCTTATAGTTCTATCTTGGGTAGTACATCGCAACATCTCAAAAAAGCAAACGTGAATGTGATCTTCACCTTCCAAGCAAAGAGCAGGTAAGGAAACATTCTATTTTGACGTAGTTGTCTTGTGTAGAGCGTCTTTTTAGATGTATGGATTTTATCTATGAACTTGACCTACTTATTTGGGAGTGATTTTGTTTTTGTTTTAAAGAATGTCATTTTGTTTTTAAAAGAATGCACATCAGCAAAATGTAAACTCGATTATTTTTAGTTATTAATGTTTACAAACTTCATTTAACAACATTTACCTTTAATTTCTGTGTCTCGTCCCAAGACACCTGTGTGGTTGCCGGGGTAGAATACAACCACTGCAAACACACCGTCACATGCAGAGGCCCCCCCCCCCCCCCCCCACCCAATTCATATTGATTTTGTCATAATTTTTTATCATGATCATTCAAGGTCTTTATCATGACACCGTGTATGCAAGCATGGAAACATGGCTCCATCATAAATGGAGTGTGTACTGTAGAATTTGCAGCAACTCTGCAGTTCTGTAAGTAACAAGGTTCTAGGCCCATTCTACGTATTTTTTCTTGATGTAAATGGAGGAATGGAGGAATGAGTGGCATATTCATTCCTGTTAGGCGCCATATAACCTTTCATGTGTTGATGCGCGCGCTTTAAACCCAATTCAATTCAATTCGTCCCGAGATGTGAATTCACTGATTACCTACTAGTCGGGTTATGTGCTGCGTTTATTCACTATATAATCCAATAGTCAGGCATCCATTTACTACATTATCCACTAGTCAGGCATTCATTTACTATAGTATCCACCAGTCAGGCATTCATTGACTATATTATCCACTAGTATTGTTAACTAGTCCGGGTGGCACTGCATTTATTTACTATACTATCCACTAGTCCTTTAGTGGTGCTGCATTTATTCTCTATATTATCCACTAGTTCAAAGTGGTGCTGCATTTATTCTCTGTATTATCCACTAGTCCAAAGTGGTGCTGCATTTATTCACTATATTATCCACTAGTCAGGCATTCCATTTACTATACAAATGTGCATGTGACCTTGACCTTGAATTTGCAGCAACTCTGCAGTTTTGTAGGTAACAAGGTTCTAGGGCCATTCTACATATTTTTTCTTGATGATGAGTCTGGCATATTCATTCCTGTGAGGTGCCATATAACCTTTCATGTGTTGGTGCGTGCGCCTTTAAACCCAATTCAATTCTATTCATCCCGAGATGTGAATTCACTGATTATCTACTAGTCGGGTCATGTGCTGCGTTTATTCACTATATAATCCAATAGTCAGGTATCCATTTACTACATTTACTATACAAATGTGCCTCTGACCTTGACCTTGTTGGTTGTGGTATCCTAAATATAGCATGGGCTTGGCCACGCCCCTTTCCAGGAGTGACCTGAGCCAGAAGTGAAAGGTCCCACAAATTAAAACATGCCTGATAAATGTTTCAAATACATTTTCGGATTTGTTAATTAATAAAATAACATTTATTAAAATGAGAGTATTTAATTTTACCAAATGTACTTTTTAAACATGAAATTGTGAGCTTAATCCCCACACAAAAACAGGTAAATCTTTACTGCTGTTTTGCATGTAAACAAATATGGCAGCCCCCATGGAAAGTTCTGTAGGGGAAACATGCTGAATATTAACTTTTAGAACACTGGACTTGGACTCTGGACTTATCTTGAAAATAAGACACAACTTTTTGAACTTGCAAATGTTCATGTGACCTTGACCCTTCAATCAAGGGGCAGATAACTTAATAATTTTTTGCATTCAACTTTTGCATTTATGTCACTGTCTCAAAGTGTATGCACTAGACATTTTGGACTTTGCTTGTAGTTGTATCTTGGGTGGTACATTGCAATGTCACAAAGCAATTGTGCATGTGACCTTGACCCTCCAAGCAAGGGGCAGATAACATAATACTTTTTACATTCAACTTTTGCATTTAGGTCAATTTCTCGCAAACTGTATGCACTAGACCTTTAAAACGTGCTTTATAGTTGTATCTTGGGTAGTACATCGCAATATCTCAAAATGCATACGTGGATGTGAGTGACCTTCACCCTCCAAGCAAAGCAGATGAGACGAAACCTTCTATGTTGACATAGTTGTCTTGGGTAGTGCGTCTTTTTAGATTGATGGAATTTTGATTTCTTGTTTCTTGTTTTTTGTACGCATTTCTTTCCATGCATGTTCTTTTGTTTATTGGTAAAGATCTCTCCCACTGCCCCTCCCCCCTCCTCCCACCGCCTTGAAACAAGACAGTTTTATTTTTTTATAGCCCAACACAGAACCCGACTTATTTTTCCATTTACTACGCATTTGTGTTTTGTTTATTCTTATATTTATACCTCTCCCTGCCCCTCCCGCTCACTCTCCCCAACCACCACCTACATTACCCCACTCCTCATCCCCCACCCCAAAATCCAACAGTTTTTTTTTCTTCGTATTTCTTTGTTGTTTTGTTTATTTATTCTTAAACCTGTACCCACACCACCACCAACAACAACACCCCATCCCCAACTAAAACAAATAAAGACTACTTTTTTGTTTCTTTGTATTCATTTGTACACCACGGAAGTCGAGCATCTGCATTTTGCTGAGATACCTGAGCCAAAGGATCAAGGTGATCTATTGGGATCGCTCTTCGTCCATCGTCGTCCGTCATTAACTTTTGCTTCAAACGACAGACTTCTCACAAACCGCTTTGTCAGTTTTGACCAAACTTCACATGGATGATCATTAGATGAAGGTTTTTTTTTTAAAACAAACTTAGTTCTGTGCCCCATCCAATATGGCTGCCATTGAGCAGGGGTGGAAACAAGTGATATATGCGTTACTCTTGGGCTTTCTTTGGGGGTTCCATTTAGGTCAGTTTCTCGCAAACTGTATGCACTAGACCTTTAAAACATTGCTTATACTTGTATCTTGGGTAGAGCATCGCAACTCTCAAAAAGCATACGTGGCTGTGACCTTCACCTTCCAAGCAAAGAGCAGATAAGACGAAACATTCTATTTTGACCTAGTTGTCTTGGGTAGTGCGTTTTTTTAGATGTATGGATTTCATCTATGACCTTGACCTACTAATTTGGGAGTGATGATTTTTTTTTTTTTAAAGAATATCATTTTGTTTTTGAAAGAATGCACATCAGCAAAATGTAAACTCGATTATTTTTAGTTATTTAAATGTTTACAAACTTTCATTTAACAACATTTACCTTTAATATCTGAATTTCTGTGTCTCGTCCTGTTACCGGGATAGAATACAACCACTGCAAACACACCGTCACATGCAGACGGCCCCCCCCCCCCCCCCCCCCCCCACACAAATTCATATTGATTTTGTTATCATTTTTTATCATGCTCATTCAAAGTCTTTATCATGACACCGCGTATGCAAGCATGGAAACATGGCTCCATCGTAAATGGAGTGTGTACTATAGAATTTGCAGCAACTCTGCAGTTCTGTAAGTAACAAGGTTCTAGGCCCATTCTACATATTTTTTCTTGATGATGAGTCTGGCATATTCATTCCTGTGAGGCGCCATATAACCTTTCATGTGTTGGTGCGCGCGCCTTTAAACCCAATTCAATTCTATTTGTCCCGAGATGTGAATTGACTGATTATCTACTAGTCGGGTCATGCGCTGCGTTTATTCACTATATAATCCAATAGTCAGGCATCCATTTACTACATTATCCACTAGTCAGGCATTCATGTTCTACAGTATCCACCAGTCAGGCATTCATTGACTATATTATTCACTAGTATTGTCCACTAGTCCGGGTGGCGCTGCATTTATTTACTATACTATCCACTAGTCCTTTAGTGGTGCTGCATTTATTCTCTATATTATCCACTAGTTCAAAGTGGTGCTGCATTTATTCTCTGTATTATCCACTAGTCCAAAGTGGTGCTGCATTTATTCACTATATTATCCACTAGTCAGGCATTCCATTTACTACATTTACTATACAAATGTACATGTGACCTTGACCTTGAATTTGCTGCAACTCTGCAGTTCTGTAGGTAACGAGGTTCTAGGCCCATTTTACATATTTTTTCTTGATGATGAGTCTGGCATATTCATTCCTGTTAGGCGCCATATAACCTTTCAGGTGTTGGTGCGCGACGTTTAAACCCAATTCAATTCAATTCAATTCGTCCTGAGATGTGAATTCACTGATTACCTATTAGTCGGCTCATGTGCTGCGTTTATTCACCATATAATCCAATAGTCCGGCATCCATTTACTTCATTATCCACTAGTCAGGCATTCATTTACTACAGTAATCACCAGTAAGGCATTCATTGACTATATTATCCACTAGTATTGTCCACTAGTACGGGTGGCGCTGCATTTATTTACTATACTATCCACTAGTCCTTTAGTGGTGCTGCATTTATTCTCTATATTATCCACTAGTTCAAAGTGGTGCTGCATTTATTCTCTGTATTATCCACTAGTCCAAAGTGGTGCTGCATTTATTCACTATATTATCCACTAGTCAGGCATTCCATTTACTATACAAATGTGCATGTGACCTTGACCTTGAATTTGCAGCAACTCTGCAGTTTTGTAGGTAACAAGGTTCTATGCCCATTCTACATATTTTTTCTTGATGATGAGTCGGGCATATTCATTCCTGTGAGGTGCCATATAACCTTTCATGTGTTGGTGCGCGCGCCTTTAAACCCAATTAAATTCAATTTGTCCCGAGATGTGAATTCACTGATTACCTATTAGTCGGGTCATGTGCTGCGTTTATTCACTATATAATCCAATAGTCAGGCATCCATTTACTACATTTACTATACAAATGTGCCTGTGACCTTGACCTTGTTGGTTGTGGTATCCTAAATATAGCCAGGGCTTGGCCACGCCCCTTTCCAGGAGTGACCTGAGCCAGAAGTGAAAGGTCCCACAAATTAAAACATGCCTGATAAATGTTTCAAATACATTTTCGGATTTGTTAATTAATAAAATAACATTTATTAAAATGAGAGTATTTAATTTTACCAAATGTATTTTTTAAACATGAAATTGTGAGCTTAAAGGTGAAATATGGCGTGTCTTTTGAGTATATATTCGGAAATATATATATATAATATACAATCTGTTCAAATCTTACACTTATTGGTTGTCCCGTTTTCTCACAGTAGCCAATTTTATCCCACAGCGCACACGCTTCGAGTTTCGCCCTGGTATGTGTCACGTGATCCTGTGACGTCATTGGTACCAAACGATTAGCCGTGTCGCATTGAGTTGTATAGTATTGTCTATGTAGGATTACATTTTATGGTACTTGTTAAAAATGCCGTGTGCTGTTGCTGGGTGAAAAGGTTTGCATAAAGAAGGACAAGATAATAACCTAAGTTTCTTTCGTTTCCCTAATCGAGATAATGATATATTAAGATCTGAAGTGTGGTTAGACCGTTATCGAAGAAAATCGCCCCACTCGTCAAGAAAGTGGGAACCTACGAAAGACGCGCGAATTTGTAGCAAACATTTTGAGTTGACTTCGTGGAAAGTCCATCCTTTGGTTTCATTATCTTTGAATTTGGAGAACAAAACGTCCCATCAATGCAATAACTCCGTAAGTGCACTTTGGTAAATTGTTCAGGAGGACATAAAACAGTTTTTTCCCTTAACAATGGTACATATAAAGACACTGCCTTAGATTTAAGTGTAATATACCTTTACTATGGTCATTCTTTTATGATATTTAAATTAAAACTATTTTTAAATGAGTTAATGATAATAATTAAATGATAGTGACTTTGTGCGCTGAAAAGTTCAACGCAACAACTCCGTAAGTGCACTTACGGAGTTGTTGCACTGAAAAAAGTCAACGCAACAACTGCATTTTGCTAAGTTTAATAGTCTTAAATGCTGTTTGTGAATAATTGTGCTGGTTATTATTATTATTAATACCTAACTTGCATTTGTAGTTGCTTATGATTTAAGTCTATATAGCTTAACATATAAATAGTTCAGCCATAAAATTAAAAAAATTGGATTCAGACCTAAAATGTATGGCCATGTCGTAAAAAATGCTAAATAAATCACAGTTTATTTAATGGCAATTCTATATTGTAAGGGTAGTACATACAAAACTGATTCATGGCTTTTTCCAGGTGTTTTAGGAAAAAGGACCCTTGTAAATGACCAAACTGGGATTCTTTTCTTCGATAAAATGGCCAATAGGGAATTGTTTACGTCAACATCTTGTAAGTTGCGATGAGGTAATAGCCTAATAGGTACAGTTAGGAACACTGTTACATCAATAACATACTACTTATGTTGATTAGTATGTAACATAAGGGATGTATCAGTACATTACATGTACAAAATACACTAATTTGCATTCAGGGCACGGGTCCTAGAAAAAGGCCTGTGAATCCACGTTATTGCAAGATATTGTACTATGCCATGTAACTTGATAATCAGATATTGGCAATTATAACATCTAAAGGGGCTGGTCAATAATGAATAATCATTTTAACTCCTTATTAAACATGTAATTTTTGCATTCACTTGATACTTTCTGAAGGGAAAAAACTTCCAATTTCAAGTAGACTTCATTTTTCAAGTAGGATGAGCTACTGCCACATGGAATTTGCAATTCACTACCAGCGTTTAAAATATATAAAAAAGTATAAACGCTGAGAATTTGTATATCAGTTCTTAATTAAGCAATATTTCAGAAGGATTAGTATTGGCATTGCAATCACTTCACTCATAGAAGTATTTTCTTTTCTTCTGAAAAATGTATTCACATTTCACATAAGAAAGGCTTTCTATAAGGTTAATCTGACACAGTTCAGCGTATTTATATGATTTTATAGCATGGCACCCATGACAGCTTGTACAAACTGATAAGTAATAGATAGAGTATGGTGTCATTGAGTTGGTTAATTTAAACATCGAGATGGGTGTAGCCCATCAAGGTGTTTAAATTAACCAATGAGATGAAACCATACTCTATTTGTTTTGTAGCATGTCCATTTCAGCTCCCTGCCATACTCTAACTTCCAATAACTGGTAGTTGCGATACATTAATTTTATACATTTTTAAAAGTCATGATACACAATTGGAATAATCTTTTTGGTACAAAGTTTACAGAAATTGGTGGGGTATCTTTCCATCACATAACTTGCGATGTGAGAGTATAATAAAACCATGACAAAAATATCATAATACAGTTTGAGTGTAATAAACATGAAAAATAAATAAGGTCAAATCATCACATTTTGGCCTTTTCTGTTCAGGTCAGTGTACAGATTTCCGAAACTGGTAATTTCGGGGTTACGGAAATCAGTGAAGCAGTTCTGACTGTTTACTGTTTAAAGTGTTACAGAGAAGACTAAAGCAGCTACATTTATAAATGTGCATTTCATGTGGCATTTTTGGAGTATGTGGTAAATAGAATCTCGCTTTCATACCTATTTAATACTGAATTTACTAAACTTATTGGATGCAATTTTATCCATTTTGTTTAATAAATTTAATATTAGAATGGCAATCTTTTATTTATAGGTTCTGGTAGCTTTGAATGTTTACTTACACATGGCATCAGATTTACTGTTAGGGAATACCATCATGGTCTTACTTGATGGTCATCATGTCAGTTGGATCAATTGTCCAAGTTTCTAGGGGATGTACATTTGACATTGACATGCCCTCAATGGCAGTGTCTAAGTTCTTAAATCACCGAAGTCAGTTCATTGCCAACTGAGTAACATTATAGGTTTTATTACATGATTTGCTTGTTTGTTTGTATGGTGTTTTATATCATTTATATATGACGGTCAATTTTATTTTTTGGTGGTGGAAGCAGACCACCCACTTTACTGGGTAGAACCAGCACTATACACCTCCCGCCATCCATAAGAATTGACTTTTCCTCACTAACATACATGATGCGGGAAGCTTGTATGACCAAGTCCACTGAGCAGTTTGTATTGTTGGTTGCACATTCAATGGTGGAATGAACATATTACTCTGTTATACACGTTAATCTGAACTGAACCGTTAGGTTCAACTTATTTATTTTACATTGATTGTAACAAAAGCTCTATGAACTTATTTGAATCACTCTTTATGTCTTTCTGGGTAGAACCAGTACTAAGCAAATGCAGATAAAGTGTCTTGCTAAGGGACACAACACATAATTATGGTTATGGCAGGAATCGAACCCATGACTTTTCGGTCAAGGGTTCAATGCTCTACCACTAGACCACAGCGCTCCATAAAACAGTTAAAAGAGTACAGTGTTAAGTCCTTATTTTGGTAGCAGCTATTGCTTCCAAAAGCATATAAACACCTCAGGATTCCCTTTTTGCAATTATTTAATTCCAAATATATGAAAAGCCATCACCTGACCCCATAGAGTAAATGGTTAAGTTAAAGTTGCTTGACTTGGGTGCAGAGTATAAACTTGATGCATAGCAGCATGGGGTCAATTGTTGCAGGTTAAAACAAATACTAATATGACTTGTCTTAATGTCTGAGTAATTGGTTTATCAATAATAAATAATTTGACCTCAGGTCTTAAGTAGATTTTCACAATCAAGCATAGTCCTCACCATCACCTGTACACAGTTTGATGCCACTAAACCAATTTAAATTACAATTTGTTTGTAACAGGATTAATTATATTACACAGACACAAAAAACACATGCACATTTCCTTTCTATGAAATTGGATAGCATACAGGTAGTTCATTTCTATGAAGTAGATATTAAAAAACACTGGTAATTATTTTCTGTTATTATACCTACCTCAATTAAAATTGTTAAATTCGACTCTGAAACATTTCCCCTAATACCCGCTACACCATTATATGCACACAAATGAATCAAAAAGTCTTAAGCACAATGTTGAACATGCTGAATTTCCATAGACGGACCATGAAACACTTTCAATTATTGCCCGCTAAATACACTGTTACATGCACGCAAATGATGAGCGCTCGTTTAGAAAAACTCAATGTATACATATAAAATTATAATCTTTGCTTTTACTGTTGATTAAAGTGTAAAAACAATCTTTGTAATGTTTTATTTTAAAAGATTGTTTATTTTACAAGAATATTCAGCAGAACCAATTTTTTTTCAAATGTATTTTTCAGTATAATAAAATAAATATTACATTCCTGTGAGATTGAGTGAATATTCTATTATTCAATAAGGATAAAACCAATATCCAGTATAGTATTCTATTACTAAAGATAAAACACAGGCAATCATATTTATATTGATAAAAACAAAATGACAAATATTTTTGTCAATTTCTAATTAACAGTTCCGTTGTAAAGATGTAAATTGCTCAAATATAACTTAATCTTAATAATCACACTAAAATTTAATATTCTTTCTTCTTAATCTATGGTTTTAGAGCTCAATATCAACCTGTGTTGATCAGTGATTTAAGTTTTATTTTGGGGGAAAATTGTAAAATGTTTCCTTTTTTGTATGAATAATATATATTTTATAAGCTACATAATAAATTAAAAACATTATGACATCATATTAATTTAGTGACATCACTGTCTTGTCACAAGTCATGATACTCAGATTAATTGAATGCAATAACTCAGTAAGTGCATTTACAGAGTTATTGTTAGTGCACTTACAGAGTTTTTGCATTGAAACATTCAATGCAACAACTCCGTAAGTGCACTTATTGAGTTGTTGCATTGAACTTTTTCATGACTGCAGATATTGAGTTGTGCTTCTAATGAAATAAAATCCCGAAAAGTACCAAATCAACTCTAATCTTTTGATAGAACATGTATCTCAATGTGAGAGACCCATTTATGCAAAAAAGTGATTTTCTGAAAACGTGTCGCTTACGTTGATGGGACGAAAAGGTCATGCATATTAAAATCAACAGCGGTACCAACGATATTTGACTATAAAATTGAGAAGTGCATTACCCCGCCGTCTCCAAGCAAGTTGTATTCGCCTATTCGACCGGCGTTGAGGAGGAAATTCATACATGAAGTAAGATTGAAATTTATGTTCAATTATCTTAGCACCTCATCGGGTTTACGTATGATAATTTGAAGAAAGGTGTATAGTCTTCGAACTTTATATACACCGTGAATGTTTAGCTGTTGAATTAGAAGCATGCGTCTTTACGTGAATCAATGAAGAGTTGACGGCGCTAATAATATGTAGCCGTCATTTTTTAAAATATTGCTAAGAACGTTCAGCATATAAATTTAAATGAATCCGGTGAAATAAACACTGTGTCTTTGTTCCCAAATTTTAAATTATAAACCCCTTCTGCCAATAGTGTTATAAATATATATTATCAACATAACAATAATATTATATAGGTCTATGGATTTGAAAAAAAAAATGTTTCATGGATATCTATTACAAGGCAGAAAATTAATAATATTACTAGCTTTTATATTAATTCAGTTATGTTTAATGGCAAAGCAACAACAATAACGCTTCTTAGCTGTGCAATAAGTAAAACAAGTATAATAGAATAATATACTTTATATTATGGTAATTTCATATGTTTGGTCTGTTTTCGATCTACATATCAGGAGTAAGTATACATGAGTAAGTATACTTACTAACTGTCTATATCGTGCTCATAATACATTTGCTATATCATTTAAATCATAGTATTTTTGTGTCTTTGTGCGCTACAATTAGAGCTCGCATATCATGTGATATATCCGTCTTGTGCAATACGCGTCTGCCCTCAACAGTATTACACCGCTCAAGTAATTGCAATAAACAGGAAATATATCATAAAACTAGGTTTCCATAAATGGTGCGTGCTTTTGTGATATACCGATGTATGTACCCTAATTAGGCTGTACTTCAATAGTGCACCGCAGTATTTGATTAGTCTGTATTGATATTTGGGGACAGTGGAGACTAGACAGCGTGTCATATTAAAAACACCGCTCCTAGAGTGTTTGGTGTTAATGGCGACTTATGGCAAATATATAATACTATAGAAATTATATGCTGTTTCACTTATTATTGTTTTCATTAATTTTTAGCTCGACTTTTCGAAGAATAAGAGAGCTTATGTAATCACCCCGGGGTCGGCATCGGCGTCGGCGTTGGCGTCGGCGTCCCACATCAAGGTTTGCGTGTAAGCTGTGTTAACAAGTCTATATCTCTTACATTTCTTATCCTAGCACAACCAAATTTGTTCATGGGCTTCCTTATAGCATTATCTTAAGGTTGCAATTTTGGTTCCTGTAACCCCTGGGCTCCCATGGAACCCAAATTCTGATAGCCCTTAAAATATGTCTGTTTCACATCAAATTTTGCGTGTAAGCTGTGTTTACAGGTCTATATCTCTTACATTTCTTGTCCTAGCTGAACTAAATTTTGGAATTGATTTCCTTATAGTATGTTGTAAAGGGTTGGATAAGCAATTTTGGTTCCTGTAACCCATGGGCTCCCATGGAACCCAAATTATGATAGCCCATAAAATGTGCCCCATTTCACATCAAATTTTGCGTGTA